>CAUYPK010007060.1:0-16705 GCA_963574355.1 Loris lydekkerianus | reverse complement strand
TGCATCTTACAAGGGCATATGTGAAACTTAGTAAATGTGGAATGTAAATGTCTTAGCACAATAACTAAGAAAATGCCAGGAAGGCTATGCTAACCAGTGTGATAAAAATGTGTCAAACAGTCTATGAAACTAGTGTATGGTACCCCATGACCACATTAATGTACACAGCTATGATTTAAAAAAAAAAAAAAAAAAAAAGATTGTTCTTCCTTTTCTGGTTGCTTGAAAGGGCCATTAGGTTGCTAATTTGTTCTCTTTCTGTTTTCTTGATGAAAGCATCTAATCATAATGCTATAAATTTCCCTCTAAGGACTGCCTTTGCGGTATCCCTCAGGTTTTGGTAATTTGTGTCTTCATTATCACTTTTTTCCAGAAATCTAATGATCTCCTTCTTAATTTTGTTATGACCCAGCTATCATTGAGCATAAGCTTATTTAGTTTCCATGATTTTATTTGAGTATGAAGATTTCTGTTGCTGTTGAGTTCAACTTTTATTCCATGATGGTCTGAGAAGATACTGGGGATAATTTCTATTCTTTTGAATTTTTTGAGGTTAGCCTTGTGACCTAAGATATGATCAATTTTGGAAGATGATCTGTGGGCTGATGAGAAGAATGTGTATTCAGTTTTGTTAGGATAAAGTGTTCTATAAATGTCTGTCAAGTCCATTTGTTCTAGAGTCTTATTTAAGTCTGTTATTTCTTTGTTTATCTTTTGCTGGGAGGATTTGTCCAGTACGGCCAATGGGGTGTTAAGATCTCCAACTATTACAGTGTGGGAAGATATCATATAGTCCAGATCAGTTAGGGTTTGTTTTATATATTGTGGAGCATTCAGATAGGGCGTGTAGGTGTTAACCATTGAAATCTCTCCATATTATGTGTTTCCCTTGACCAGTATGAAGTATCCATCTTTGTCTTTCATTATTTTTGTTGGTTTGAATCCCTTTGTACAAGATTGCAACCCCAGCTTTTTTCTGCTTTCCATTTCCCTGGAATACTGTTGCCCATCCATTCACCTTGAGTCTTGTTTTATCTTTTGAGGTAAGGTGAGTTTCTTTTAGGTCACAGATATCTGGCCTGAGTTTTTGTATCCAGTTGGCCAGTCTTTGCCTCTTTAAAGGAGAATTCATACCATTCACATTAATTGAGAGAATTGATAGATGTGGCAGAGTTTTGGTCATCTTGCTTTTCAGAAGTCCAGAATGCCAGTCACCATTGTGGAAACTAGACTTTGTTCTTTAATTTCTGAGTAGGTTTACTTTGGAGGTGTACCCTCCTATTGCTTGCTATGAAGAATGGGTCTGAGTATTTTCTGTAGAGCTGGTCAAGTCATGACAGTTCTTCAGTATGTGGATGTCAGTGAAGTATTTGATTTCTCCATTACAAATGAAACTGAATTTAACAGGGTATAGGATCCTGGGCTGGAAATTATTTTGTTTCAGAAGGTTGAAGGTCGATGACCATCCTTTTCTGGGTTGGAAAGTTTCGGCTGAAAGGTCTGCAGTTATCCTTATACTTTTCCCATTGTAAATAATATATATATTTTTTTTTACGCTTGGCTGCTTGCAGAAGTTTTCTCCTTCATATTAACATTGGCAAAATTAATTACAGTGTGTCTAGGAGATGCCTTATTTGGCTTGAGTCATGCTGGAGTTCTGAAACTATCTATAATCTAAATTTCTGTGTCTCTTTATAATACTTGGGAGGTTCTCTGCCATAATGTCTTGGAGCAGAGAATTTGTGCCTTTGGGTTCACCTTTTTCTCTTTTTGGTATCCCTAGAATTCAGATGTTTGATTTCTTAGAATGATCTCCTAACTCTCTCCCAGAATATTTTGTTCTTTTTCTCCGTCTTTCTGCCTCTTTGAATAGTTGGGATAGTTCAAAAGTTTTGACTTTTTTATCTGACATTCTTTCTTTGCACTGCTCAACTCTATTTCTGAGGGACTCTACTGTATTTTGAAGCTCCTCAAATACCTTTTTCAGTTCCTTAAGTTCTGCTATATCTTTCCTCATTATGTCCATATGCTTGGTGACTTTGTCTTTGAATTCATTAATTTCTTGAGACAACTTCTGAACTGTTTTTTGTTCTCTGTTTCAATCTTTTCCTCTAGCCCTATTGTCTTATTTGCCATCCATATTCTAAATTCTATTTCTGGTATTTCAGCAGTTTCTCTGTGGATGGGATTCTCTGTTGTATTTTCTTTAATGTCCTCAGGAGGCGTTGATCTGTCCTGATTTTTCATGTTGCCAGAGTTCTTTAGCTGATTCCTCCTCATGAGTATTTTCAGCTTCTTCCTTTTTTGTCTTTGTTAATATTTTAATTATACTTTTTTAGTGGAATTGATAGATTATCCCTGATGAGTCCACTCCTCATTGCAGTGCCACCACTGCACTAAGGCAGAGAAGTGGTGAATCTGCAGCTCCAGACAATGCCTCCAGTGGAATAAGAATCAGTGGGCAGTACTGGCCCAGATCAAAGTCACTCTGATCAAAGTACTGGCTCTACTCACCAAATCAAGCTCACACGACTGCCCAGTTGACCACGCAGGGCCAGAGTTCAGGGGAAATGCTTATGTGCTGGGCCCCATCTAGCCAATTGAGCAGTGAGGGCTGCAGCTCTGTATGCAGCATAAGCCCAGAGCTCAGACAAAGGGCACCCCCTGCTCAGTCAAGCTCAGGAGGCTGTTGCCCGGTGGGGAGCACAAGTCTAAAGTTCAGATAAGAATCACTCAGGCACTGGGCACAGCCTACCCACTCGAGCTCAGAGAGCCTCTACCCAGTGGAAACTGTTAATACAAAGTTCAGTACAAAGTTGCTTAAACCTCGGCCTCGCTCATCCACTTGGGCTCAGAGAGCCCCACCTGGTGGAGGCCAGAGGTCCAAAGTTTAGTTCAAAGTCACTTAAACCCATCCCCACCCATCCCCAGTTGAGCTCAGAGAGCCCGCCTGGTGGAGGCCAGAGATCCAAAGTTCAATTCAAAGATGCTTAAACCTTGGCCCTGACCACATAATCGAGCTCAGAGAGCCTTGCCCCACAGAGGCCAGAGGTCCAAAGTTCAGCCCAAAGTCACTTAGACACCTGCCTGCCCATCCAATCAAGCTCAGAGAGCTGTGCCTAGTGAGGCGGGCAGGTTCAAAGTTCAGTCATAAGTCAAAGTCGTTTAAGCACTGGCCCTGCCTATTAGACCTAGACTAAGGTGGAAAAATACCAGTTAACTCCTCACAAATTTCCAGGCCTCAAGCCCTCAACAAAATGGAGTAAGTCTGGTTTACTCCCAAGATAGATAGGAAAGTACTCATTGACTTCTTGCTTGACTAATTCCTGAGAAACAGACTGGGAGGTACCAACTCTCCCTGGACTGACCTTTAAAACATACCAGGTGGGAAAGTACTGAAACAAAGATGTACGACTAACCACAAAATTCTGCTTCTGTACAATGCTTGCTAACCTACCCTGATGTACCTGGGTAGCCTGCGTGCCAACCAGGATGCAGACCAAGCCTCAAAAATCCAACCCCTTAAGCACTCAGGACTGCTGTCATAAACCCCATGTTGGGACACTGAGGCAGTCATTGGCCAGCTCTTCAATAAAAGGGTTCCTCTTTAAATTTGACTTGTATGGTCTTTGAGAGACTCCTGGGATAATAGCCCACCTAATGGAGCTCAGAAGTTGTCCTGAAGGGCAGAAAACAGAGCTGCCTGAGAATTCCTGAGGAGTTGGATGTGGGTAATTTCACTCTCTCCCCACAAAAGCTTGTAGTGACGTGCTACTGTTCTCATGCTGCAGCCTGGCAGACTTCCCCAGCTTCCCAGTGGGCTCGTCAAACACTCTGGACTCCATAAGGGGCCGTCCTTCCAGCAACTAGAGTGGAGGGCGATCTGGGTGCTCAGGATTGCAGGAAAAATGTTTGGTCTTTTGTGCCAGACAGAATAGGGCCCAGTATCAGTAGTGGGACTGAGATAATGAAGGAGGACTGGGACTTGGCAACTGCTCTCCTGTGGTATAAGGTGAGGAGACTTTAGAGCCCAGTTCACTGGCTGACTGGTTGCCCACCAGTGGAGCTCCTGTTTGTGGGGATGGGTCTCCCTTCCTCTGGGAGCTGGGCTCGTACCTTCCACTTTCTTGTTTCTGCCACTTGGTTCAGCTTGAGTAATGTGTACCTCATGCAGTCCTCTCATTGCAGAGCTCCTCTCATTTGGTTTCCATCCACTTCAGTCCAATATTTCTCCCTTTGGGCTTGAGCCTCTGGCAAAAGCTGCTTCTAGTCAGCCATATTTCCATAATTCCCCTTCCTGCTTCCTGCTCTCTGTGACTTTGATAAGTGAATTTATCATCTCAATATTTCTTTTAAATCTGTAAAATGTTGAGAAGTAAATGTGTATGTGTTGCAGCACTTTGAAGACATGAAATTCGAAACGTAAACATTATGTACATGAAGGAGACATAAAGTCAGCTTCTTAATGGTTTCACTAAATACAAAATAGTTAATGTGAATCTGATCATGAAGCCTTAGGGAAGGCAATTAAACCCAGCAGTGGATTCAGGATCACTTGACTTGGGGTCAAATCTTGATGTTGCTATAATACTAATGGTTATAACATCTCAGTATTTCTTTAAACTGACTGTTCCTCAGTTCCTCATCTGTAGTATGGATTGCTTGCTTCTAAAGATTGTGTAAAGGTTAAAATTGCAGGGAGTGTTATATTCTGTAAGTTCAACACCTGCTTCTACCTTTAATGTTTGGAAAGGAAGAATGTTTTAATACATCATTAGGAAGAAATTAGTAATATTAGATAATCAGGCATTCACAAGCCACCCCCAAAATGGCACAATTCAGTTTGTTAAATTTTCTCTTGAGTTGTCTCTCTGATATATTGAGTCTTCCTGGGATGAAGATCAGAAGGTTTTTGCTCCCTTCTTTTCCTTATCTAATAAGTTTTTCTTTTTGATTCCCTCCTTCTGGGGTCTCAGTCTGTCGTGTTTTTGCCTTTTGGCTGTGCTTTCTTGAGGTTAAGCAGGAGGCATGTGGGTGAGGGATGAGTTGGTAGCTTCAAGTCATTCAGGATGAGATGAAGAAAAACAAATCTTCCTGTTCCACTTCCTAGATGCAACATTAAGACTTTTCTCTTGTTGGTATTTTCCCACCACTTGTAGCCTAAATTTAGTGCATTGCAATACTAACACTTTTTCTCTGTTTTATTAGGGCTCTGTTTAACAGTAAGTAGTAGAGGATGATTGCTAAACACTTAGTGTACATAATTTCCTCTTACTTTACGTTTACTGACAAGGGGATTGAACTACAGGATCCTTTCAAGTTTTAAAAATGATGTGACTTAGGTCAAAGGACTCCATAGTGTCACTGAGGTTCATAGGTAATAGATTTTATTATGCCTATATTTATTTATTTATTTTTGAGACAGTCTCACTGTGTCACCCTTGGTAGAGAGCTGTGGTGTCACAGCTCACAGCAACCTCAAACTCTTGGGCTCAAGTGATTTTCTTGCCTCAGCCTCCCAAGTAGCTGGGACCACAGGTGCCTGCCACAATGCCTGGCTATTTTTTGTTGCAGTTGTCATCACTGTTTTAGCTGATCCTGGGCCAGGTTTGAATCTGCCACCCTCGGTGTATGTGGCTGGTGCTGTAACCATTGTGCTACAGGTACTGAGCCAGTGGTATGCCTATTTTTAGATGAGATCGTGAAAGGAGTGGAGTTCAGTACTTCAGCCATTAAATGGAATTTTCTTCATGTAAGACTTTGGGGAAATTTCTATGTGAATGTTGGTATAAGCATATTTTTAGCATCAATTAGTGGTTCAAGTAGATGTGCATTTGGAACAGAAGGTTCAGATGCTGTGTAGCTGCAGAGTCTGTGCCTGTGAAGTGTGAAGTCATTGACTGGGGTGGCTGTGTTCTGCATGCACTAAAACCCTTGTTTGATCTAAATGTACCATTCTTTGTTCTTTATGCTGCTCTTTGTACTTTTACTAAAAATATTTTTTCCTACTAGTCAGGGCTTCAAGTCGCACTAATGATGGTTTTCACAATCAATAAATTATTTTCATATTAAAAGAGCTAATTTTTTGTTCATTTTCTCAAATTTCTTTCTTTTTTTCTTTTTTTTTTTTTAATCCCTGATCAATAATCAAAGTTTGTGAATTTAAGTATTAACATATTCTTGAGTCCATCTCTTCTTCTCTGTTCTTGCTTGAGATTCTTATCTTGTCTCTCCCCACTAAAGTATTCACACGTTGTCCGGATGGGTCTCCCAGCACCCCTCTGAGTGTCCTATGAAAGTCTCATTTGTGCAACCATTTATATGCATAAACTGCTTTTATACACTTTCTTATGCCAATGATGATGTAGGTATTATCATTACCCACATTTGACAAGTGAGAAAAACTAAGAAAGGCCAAGAACTCTGTTAGTAAATGGTGGAAGAATTCATATTTCAGAAAATGGTTCATTAAAAAATTTATGTGACCCCCTAAAATAAATAGAAGGATAGAGATAAAAAAATAAATAACAAAAAAAATCCATGTGCCCCAAGATAAAAACAAAATTTCCTATAGATTACGTTAGTGTAATGAATGGCTCAGTATGAAATAAAAATATGACAGAGACAGATATATTTAGGGAAAATTTTTGTATTTTGGAAATAAAGGCAACTACTTAAAAAGAGAAAGTTTTAGCGTTGTTGTTGTATGAAGTAATTAGATTGAGTAATGGAACTTAACTGAAAAATGCTTGACAACTTTTCAAATTCATGCTTCTTTATTAAATGCATGCCAGAATTGATTTACAGTTTCTATGTACTTTCTAACAAAACAGAATTTTAAATAATAATTTAGAAAAACACATGATATTTTTCTCCTCTGTGCCTCTCTTTATTTCCTTTCCTTCTTCTTTCCTTCTTCTTATTTTTTTTTTTTTTTCTATTTTATTTGGCAAACTCTTAAAGTAGTGAGAAGAACAAATGAACAAAAATGTAATAGTCTTAAATTGTGTCTGGAAATAATCTTTAAAAATTCTTAATTTTCTAATTTAGGAGGTTGTGTTGTAAAGGAAACAAAGAAACATGTATATAGGTAGATGTGTTTTATTCCCTTCTTTTATAGATCGCATAATTAAAAAAAATAAAAACCAGGTCAGGCATGTTGGTCAGCTTGTAATCTAGCAGTTTGGGAGACAAAAGTAAGAGGATTGCTTGAGCTCCTATTAAGTAGAGACTTTTGGCTTTCTGGTTCTTATTGATGACAGGAATATCTCTTAATTTTACAGAAAAATTATCACAAATCTTTCTTATGAAAGTTTTAATTTATTTAAAGAGCTAGATACTTTTAAAGCAGTTTTTAAGTGACCATGAAAAAATAAAAATTCTACTATCAATTTCTTAGAATTATAATTTAGTAAAATAAAAATATTACTTGATTTTTCAAAGTCTATGTTTGAGTTTAAAACATTATGATGTTTTAAAATTTAAAACGTCAAAATTATAATGAGATTCTAGGATATATTAACAAAGACAGTTAATGACTGCTTTTGCCTCCATATATTTTCACTAAGAATTTTGAATGATGTAGGCTGGGCATAGTAGCTCATGCTTGTAATCTTAGCCTTTGGGGAGGTCAAGGCAGGAGGACTGCTTGAGCTCAGGAGTTCAGGACCAGTTTGAGTAAGAGCAAGATCCCATCTCTACTAAAAACAGAAAAATTAGGTGTCCTGGTCCACACCATAGTCTCAGCTACTTGGGAGGCTGAGGCAAGAGAATCCCTTGAGCCCAAGAGGTTGATGTAAGCTATGATACTACTCTATGCTGTAGCTATGAGTTACTCTACTGAGAGTGACAAAGTGAGACTGTGTCTTAAAAAAAAAAAGAATGGAAGAAAAAGAATTTTGAGAAATAAATCCCTGAACCCACTGACAAAAAGAGATAATACCATTCCATTTATTCCAGATTTAAGGAGAAGGAAGACGTAGTTTTATACTGTCGTAGCAGTAGGGCTCCCTGGGGTTTCTGATGTGGGAGTTGCAGACCTCGTGTATACAGAGGCTATTCTCTGATTCTTTTTTTGTGTCTAGTCACTACAGCCACCATGTAGTTCTCAATGGGGCTTTCTACTCACTATATGGAAATTTGTTTTCATTTCCTTGTTCCTCTGGCATCCTGACAATTCTTCAATGGCAGGAATATATTTATAAGGGATTTTCACTGTATGAGCATAGCTACCTTTGAATTGTACTAGATAATAACTGGTACATTTTCTTTAGTTATTATCACCAAACAGCTGTGAATGAAATACAGTTTTTAAAGTTTCTACTAAATATATGTAGTATGTAAAAAAGAGTTTTTAAACATTATTTTTATTTTTCATGCTTTATTTAATTAGCAGATTATGGTGTTTTTAAAAATATAACAGCTTTATGAAGATATAGTTCATATGTTACAACTCACATATTTGAAGTGTATAATTCAGTGGTTTTTAGTATAATTCATATGTTGTGCAAAGATGCCATAATCAATTTTAGGATATTTTCATCACACCATCAAGAAACCCTATGCTCATTAATACTCACTCCTTATTCATTCGCTTCTCCTCCTACCCTAAGCTAATTTACTTTTTGTCTCTGTGGATTTGCCTATTCTGGACAGTTCATATAAATGGAATCATATAATATGCATGATTTTGTGACTGGATCTATCACTTATCATAATATTGTTAAAGTTTTTCCATGTTGTAGGATATATTAGTACTGCATTTCTTTTTTGTTGCCTAAAATATCCTGTCAGATGGCTATATTATATTAATCAGTTGGTGGACATTTGAGTTACTTCTATTAGTAGGTTATTATGAATAATGCTCACATGAAAATTTGTGTCTGAGCTTTTTGGGAGGGTATGCTCTCGTTCTCTTGGATATTTTCCTAGGGGTGGAATTGCTGCACCATATATTAACTCTGTATTTAACTTTTGAGGAACTTCAGATGAAGTTTCCACAGTTACTACCCTATTTCACAATCCCACAAGCAGTGAATTAGGGTTCCAATTTCTCTAAATCTTGCTAACACTTGTTATTTATCTCTTTCCTTCATGATTGCCAACTTTGTGGGTGTGAAATGTTATTTCACTGTGGTTTTAGTTTACATTTACTCAGTGACTAATGATGTTGAGTATCTTTTCATGTGCTCATTGGCCATTTGCACATAAGGTCTTTATAGAAATGTATCTTTAAACCTTTTGCCCATTTAAAAATTGAGTTATTTGTCTTTTTACTATTGAGTTGTAAGCTCATTGTGTTTTTCATTTGCATTTCTGTGACAGTGATATTAAGCCTCTTTTAATGTGCTTAATGGTCATTTGTATATTTTCTTTGGAGACATGTCTAGTAAGATCTTTTGCTCATTTTTACATTAGGCCATTTTTATTCTTATTTTTGAGTCATAAGTATTTATAAGTTCTAAACATACTTCTTATCAGATATATGATTTTCAAAAACTTTCTTATTCTTTAGTCAGTCTTTTCATTTTCTTTATGCTGTCCTTTGAAACACATGTTTTTAATTTTAATGATGTTCCATTTATCTATTTTTTGTTTTGTTGCTAGTGCTTTTGGTGTTATATCTAAGAAATCATTGCCACTTCCAAGATCACGAAGGTTTACGTCTATGCTTTCTTCTGTCTGATAGTTTTAGCTCTTCTATTTAGGTCTTCACACGGCTATTTAGGTTTTTGATCCATTTAGAATTAATTTTTATATGTGCTATGAGAAGGGGGCCCATCTTCACTCTTTTGTATTATTTTTACCATTTTACAAAAAGACTTTTCTTTTCCAATTGAACTGTCATGGCATGCTTGTCAAAAACTACTTGCACATAAATGCGAGAATTTTCATTGTTTATATCTTATGCCAGTATCATACTGCTTTGATTATAGTAGCTTTGTAGTAAGTTTTGAAATTGGGGTATGAGTCATCCAACTTTGTTATTCTTTTTCTAAATTGTTTGGCTATTCTTTGTTCCTGCTACTTCCATACAAATTTTAGGATCAGATTTTATTTCTACAAAAAGGTGCCCAGGACTAAATCTGTAGATGAATTTGGGAATCATTGTCATATTAACTATATTGAGCCTCCTGATCCATGACCATAAGATGTCTTATTCTATACATTGTATTTATCTATTATGCATTCGGCCTGGTATTCTTTCTTTCTTTTTTTTTTTTTTTTTTTGAGACAAAGTCTCACTTTGTCACCCTCGGTAGAGTGCTGTAGCATCATAGCTCACAGCAACCTCAAACTCTTGGGCTCAAGCGATTCTCTTGCCTCAGCCTCCCAAGTAGCTGGGACTACAGGCGCCTGCCATAACACCCGGCTATTTTTGTTGCAGTTGTCATTGTTGTTTGGCAAGCCAGGGCTGGGTTCAAACCTGCCAGCTCCGGTGTATGTGGCTGGCACCCTAGCCACTGAACTATGGGTGCCAAGCCAAGATGTCTTTTTGTTTATTTAGGTCTCCTTTAATGTCTTTCAATAATATTTTGTAGTTTTCATAGTATAAATTTATTCTTTTAAAAAATTTATTCCTAAATATTCTTTTTGATGTTATTTTAAATAGAATTATTTTCTTAATTTCATTTGTGGTTTGTTTATTGCTATTGCATAAAATATAATTTAGATTATTCCATAGGTGTGAAGTAACCAGTGGCTGGTATATTGTATCTTGAAATCTTGCTAAACTAATTTATTCAATCTATGATTGTTTTTAGTGAATCCCTTAGGATTTTCTGTGTGTAAGACTAGATCATCTGAAAATTGAGATAATTTTTCTTCTTTCTTTGCAATCTAAATTCATTTTATTTTTTTTCTCTTCTTATTGCACTAAAACATCCAGAATAATGTTGAATCAGAGTGGTGAGAGTATTTTTGTATCATTCCTTACCATATATACTCAGGTCATACAGGTTATTTGATTCTGTGCACGTGCACCTAATCAAATGCACGTAGTCTCCAGTTGTCTTCTGCTGTCTGCTTGAGGGGCGGTGCTTCAGCTCAGTCCACAAGTCGTGGCTGAGCTGAAGAGGTAGGCAGCTGAACTGAACTGTATTCCACTGAACTATTTAACCCACAATATTTAATGGCAATAAATATTGAAAAGCATTTAACCTACTGATTCCTCAATTATTGTAATTGTTTTGAATATATATTTTTATTTTTGAAATTTACCAGTGGCTGCTGCATTTTCCACCTCGGCTTATACTCGAGTCACTAAGTTTTCCCAGTTTTTAGGGTAAAATTAGGGGGGTCGGCTTATATGCGGGTCAGCTTATACTCGAGTATATGCGGTATGTTAGGGGAAAACATTCATTCAGTCTTTTACCTTTAAGTATTATGCTAGCTGTTTTCTTTTTTTTTGTAGTTACACTTTTTATTATTGTTTTTTTCTAGAGAAATAGTAATCCAAACAAGTCTTCAGCAAAACTATAAACAGAACACTAGTTATATAAATTATGATCTATGTTTGTAATATATCAAAATACTGTATTGGTGAAAATAAATAGATAACAAAAAACAATATACTTTATTTCCATGTTTGTTATCAGACCTCACAAGTACATTTGCTCTTCATAATTCACTAAGGTAGAAAATAGATTGAAACACAACAGGCATGCACAATTACACCACTGCTAAGGATTTCAGATTATAGTTGTTAAAGTTTTTCTTACTAAAATGGGAGTAACACAATGCCAGGGCACATAGAAACAGGATCTTGCCCTAAAGAATAACTGAATGTGGAGAGAGGCATGCACTTCTTAACAGGCTTCTAGCATAACGGATGGTTGTTTGTCATGGAACGGTGTTATGGTGTTTTACATTTTCCAAGTCTATAATTCTAACCATAAAGTCTGTTAAGTCAAAAATACAAAACAAAACCCAAACATAAGATATATATGACAATTTTATTCCCATGTATGACAGAAAACATTAATATGTTTTTCAAATTTCTTTATTTTTCAACTAAGAATACTTCTTAAGGTTTTTTGGCATTTATTTTCTTTCAGTGAAAGCCATTGGCTCCTTCTGAGAGTATCTGAGAAGGTTCAGTAAATTTTGCAGTGAACAAGTATAAAAGGGCTGGTGTAGGTACCAAAGCCATAAGGGGCAAATCTTGCTCAAGTTTATCCACTCTGGAAATGGAGATTATTCTATAGGCATGAAGTAACTAGTGGCTGAAAAGAACAGTAAGTCTTTTCTTTCTGACCAGAAGATCATAGCAGTTCTCTATTTCAGAAGCCAACATGTACACAGCCAGAGTAACCAAAGATAGCACTAATATGATATATGGGAAGGCATAATATAAAAGCCCTCCACCAACAGCCTGAAGCATGGTTAAAATTGGGAAGAAGTAAAGTGCAGCATAAATACTTTTAAATTGATCAGACTTCCCTAAAACACATGCAATATTTTTCACCAGAAGAGGTCGGAGCAGCATCACTAATACCAGGCTGAATACATAATAGATAAATACAATGTATAGTGGATAAATAGCTTCGTGAGTACAGTGCACGTTGGTAACGTGTTCTGGACTTGGATTGTAAAGCATCGTGTACCAGTCAGAAAGCATTAGTATTCAGCATGAACGGATGTAAAGGACACCAACTGGGTCACTCACCACTAAGGTGATGACAGCAGCCATAATGCATTCAAATAATGCTGTGATGTGTTGAAAAGGGCACTGGAACTCTTTTTCCCTGAGTACCATTCAATGAAGAACCAATGTAAAACAAGAGAAAGTATTGCCTTGAATCCAAGATAAAGCCAATCGAGACTCTATGCAAGACTGACAGTATTTCTGTGCATTTGTTCTCTGTCCTCTTGGGCATGCCCCACATTCTCCATGTATTTCAGTTGAGCCATTTTTAAATAATAGAGTTTTTCCACAATAAAGTCCAAGGCATGTTATGGACAGTCATTAGTTGCCCCACTAGCTGTTTTTTTCTAGATGTCCTTTATGAGGTGAAGAAGTTTATTTCTATTCTAGTTTGTTGAGTATTTTATTGTGAAAGGTCTTGATTTTTATCAAATGCTTACTCTGCATCTATTAAAAAGATCACACTGCTTTTATCTTTTATTCTATTGATAATGTGTATTATATTGATTGATTTTCAAATGTTAAAACAAGCTTGCATTTTTGGGAAAAATCCCAATTGGTTGCGGTATGTAATCCTTTTTATATACTGCTAGATTCAGTGTGCTAGTATTTTGTTGAGGATTTTGTGTTCACATTCCTAAGAGACACTGGCTTATACTTTTATTTTCTTTTCATATCTAGTACAGCTTGATATCAATAGAATGATTTGAAAAGTGGTCCCTCCTCTTCTAGTTTTTGGAAGAGATTGTGAAGAATTAGTATTAATTCTTTAAACATTTGATGGAATTTGCCAGTGAAGTAAAAATAAAACTTCAGCTTTTTTTGAGTGATCGTTGGAACTTTTGTGATTACTTATTCAATATAATTTTATATGTATATTCAGCTTTTAAAATTTATTCTTTAATCAGTTCCAGTAGTCTATGTCTTTTTAGAAATTTGTCCATTTCATGTAGGTTATCTAATTTGTTGCTGTGTCATTGTTCACATTATTCCTATATAATTTTTTTTATTTCTGTAGTTATTAGTGATACCCTTGCCTTCATTTCTGATTTTTTTTTTTTTTTTTTTTTTAAGACAGAGTCTTCCTTGGTAGCCCCTGGTTGAGTTCAGTGGCATCATCGTAGCTCACAGCATCCTCAAAATCCTGGGCTGAAGCTGTCCTCAACTACCCCAGCTACCTCAACCTCTCAAGTAGCTGGGACTACAGGCAGGGGGCAAACACCCAGCTAACTTTTGTATTTTTAGTAGAGATGCGTTCTCGTGCTTGCTCAAGCTGGTCTGGAACTCCTGAGCTTGAGCAATCCTCCTGTCTTGGCATCCCAGAGTACTATAATTATAGGTGTGAGCCACTGCTTCTGGCCCATTACCAATTTTAATAATTTGAATTTCTCTTTTTGTCTTGAACAGTTCAACCAAAGTTTTGTGAATTTTGTTGACTTTCCCCAAAGAACTAACTTTTGTTTTTGTTTTCCCTCGGCTTTCCATTCTGTATTTCATTAATTCTTATTCTAATCTTCCTTTTGCTTGCTTTGGGTGTAGTTTGCTCTTTTTTATTCACTGTCCTAAGGTGGAAGGTTAGGTTCTTGATTTGGGATTGTTCTATTTTACATAAGCATACAAATTTCCCCTAAATATTGCTTTTGGTTGCATTTCATATGTTATGGTATACTATGTTTTTATTTTCACTCATCTCAAAATATTTTCTAATTTCCTACTTGATTTTCTTTATTACTCATTGAAGTATTGGGAGTATGTTGTTTACTGTGCATGTATTTTTGACCTTCCCAAGTATTATTATTGACTCTAATTTTGTTCCATCATAATCTGGGAACACAGTAGAACTTCTGTAAGTTGACCACCCAAGGAACTGTAACAAACTGGTCAACATATGGATATGGTCAACATAAAGGAACTAGGCTTACTGTACTAACCTGTGTGTGTGGTGCATGTCCAGTCTCTGAAAATTAGATTAACTTAAGGAAATAGTCAATGTAGAGAGGTGGTCAACTATAGAGGTTCTACTGTATTTTATATGAATTCACTTCTTTTAAATTTATTTTTAGCTTATTTTATGTTCTAGGATGCACTACAGGCTATTCTAGAGAATGTCCCATATGTACTTGAGAAGAATGTGCATTTTGTTATTGTTTTTTAGGTATCTTTTAGGTTTAGTTGGTTTACACTGTTCAAGCCTTTTATTTCTTTTGTTGATTTTTTACTTAATTGTTTCATTCACTGTTGAAGTTTGTATCTTCCACTGTTTATTCCTGAACTGCTTATTTCTCTTTTTAAAATTGAGAAAGGTTGAGACATTTTTAAAAAATATGTAATTGAGTTGATTTTATGAAAACTTATTTGTGTATTGATAAGAGTCTTAATTTCTAAAGAAAAAAAGTCACTTTTTGCTTTTTGTATTTTGCTGGCTTTTTTGTTAGCTGCATATATGTTTATAATTGTTATATTTTCCTGATGCCTTGACACTTTTTTCATTGTAAAATATCTTTTTTTTTTTTTTTTTTTGGCTTTTGTTGGCTTTTAAATTTCATATTGTGCTTTGGAAAAACTCACCCACCCCAGTATATATAATTCTATATTTTTTTCTGGTATTTCTAATTTTTATGTCTACATCTTCACCTGAAATTTGTATATTTTTTTCTTAAATGTAAGATTATGAATGGCATTGTCTGGTATATTTTCTTATTAATGCATGCCTTCTAAGTCAGTAAAAAATTGATGGCTTTCTATTGTGGATGTTTATTTTGAGTTTTTTTTTTTTTGGACAGTTTCACTTTGTCGCTCTCAGTAGAGTGCTATTGCATCATAGCTCATAGCAACCTCCAGCTCTTGGGCTTAGGTGGTTCTCTTGCCTCAGCCTCCCAAGCAGCTGGGACTACAGGCTCCTGCCACAAAGCCTGGCTACATTATAAAATATCTTTTTTCACTAGTAATATTTTTTGTTTTGAAGTTTATTTTGTGATATCAATATAGCCATTCCAGTGTCCTTATGGCTACTGTTTGCCTGATATATCTTTTCCCATGCTTTTCTTTTCAACTTATTTATATTTCTAAATTCAAGTTTATTATCAGGTCTCTCAATTAGTGCTTAAAATTATTTGGCACAAATGGTCATTTTTACTCCTGAAAATGCTAACTGTTATATATGGATGACTTAATTTTTTATAAGTTATCAAATTATTATTATTAATAGTTATTTAATGTTCATACATTTCATATTTTTATTTTGGATAATACAATGCTGTGTTTAGAACATTAATTAGGCATAGTTCCTCCTTTTCAGGAAATTAAAAGTATAATATAAAGAATTATTATCTTAATTATTTCTATCAGTCTGAATAATATAGCAAATAAAATATGATTACATTTGACCCTAGAACAGGAATACAGACCCTCTGTGCAGTTGAAAATCTTCATATAACTTTTGATTCCTAAAAAACTTAATTTCTAATACTGTACTGTTGACCAAATGTTTCCTCATAATGTAAATGGTTGATTAACAACGTATTTTATATATATATATATTTTATTGTTAGGGATTCATTGAGGGCACAATAAACCAGGTTACACTGATTGCATTTGTTAGGTAAAGTCCCTCTTGCACTCGAGTTATATGTTTTATGTTTTATATACTGTATTCTTACCATAGAGTAAGCTAGAGAAGACAAAATGTTATTAAGAAAATATAAGTCCCCAAACGAGGGAAAGACCAAACAAGAAAATAAAATGATAGATCAGTATCATTAATGAATATTGATGATAAAATACTCAATAAGATCCTCACAAACAGAATCTAACAACACATCAAAAAAATTATACACCACGACCAACTGGGGTTTATCTCAGGTCTCAAGGCTGGTTCAATATACGTAAACCAATAAATGTAATTCAACACATAAACCAACTAAAAAATAAGGACCATATGATTCTTTCAATTGATGCAGAAAAAGCTTTTGATAATATCCAGCATCCCTTCATGATCAGAACACTTAAGAAAATTGGTATAGAAGGGACATTTCTTAAACTAATAGAGGCCATCTACAG
>CAUYPK010007059.1:0-16216 GCA_963574355.1 Loris lydekkerianus | reverse complement strand
TCGAACACACGCAACCACTTGCCAGTTTTCTACTGTTTTTTGCCCTCCTCTTGGGGTGCAAAAGTCCCTTGCTGACTCCCTGTATCCTCAAAGGAATGATTATAGGCAGATCCCACCAGCCAGAGATGCCTGGAGTCTTATTTCCCTAGACTCACCGTGCCCACTTGCAGAGAGGCTGTTACTCAGTCGCCATCTTGCTCCACCCCCACCTCATGAGTTTTTGATCATATGCTGACTGTAGTGGATGGAAAATTCCAGAGGCCCTGCATGATCCTCCAAAGATGGTTACATTTTTTTTGAGAGGCAGATAAAATACTGTGATCACCCTGAAATTTTCATGATGTAATTTTAATCTTTATTAGAGCTCATCTATTCAGGCTTTCTCTTATTCCTAGCACACAGCCTTTACTCTTAGCACCTAGTGCCTTTTTCTAAGGCATGTCCTTTGTGGGGAGTCAGTTGAAAGTCTAGGGTATTTCCTAAGGTTATCCACCTTAGCAGAGATGGAATTCCAACCTCAGCCTCCCATCACCATGAAGTTGCCAAATAATGTGCTCACCCTTTAGTCTCTAAGCTGCTACTTTCTGCTTGGTCTCTTGGAGTTTTGGTCTGTGCTTGGGCACCTTAGAAGTTGGTCCTGTATGGAATTTATATGCAGAGTTTAGGAGTCCTTCTTTTTATTTTCCTATGATAATGAACCTCAAGTTCTCTGTGATAATGAACCTCAAGTTCTCACCATTCAGCAGTACAGAATTCCAACATTCATCCCCTCAGCCCAGTAAGATTGCTTCTTTCTGTCTGGATTTTAGTCTTCCATATTGTGGGTTGGAAAATTACTTAATAAAATAAACAAGGGAGAATGTAGAGCTTGCCTCAATTGCTTTCTCTCTTTTAAAGATTATAGTCCCTTAATTCCTGTCTTTGTTGGTTGCACACCAATGCTTTCATTCTCTTTCTCTTTTTCTCTTTCTTCCTTCCTCCCTCCCTCCCTCCTTCTCTCCTTCCCTCTCTCCCTCCCTTTTCTTTCTCTCTCTCTAAGTAGAGAATGACACAGCAATTCTTTCAAAAGGTATACTAAGTATTTTATTATTATTATCATTATTATTATTATTATTATATATATATATATTTTTTTTGAGACAGAGTCTTACTATGTCTCCCTTGGTAGAATACCATGGGAGCTCACAGCAACCTCAAACTCTTAGGCTTAAGCGATTCTCTTGCCTCAGCCTCCCAGGTAGCTGGGACTACAGGTGCCTGCCAATTGCCTGGCTATTTTTTGGTTGCAGTTGTCATTGCTCTTTAGCTGGCCCAGGCTTTGTTCGAACCTGCTAACCTGGGTTTGTGTGGCTGGCACCCTACCCACTGAGCTATAGCCACTGCCCACTATGTGTATTATTTTGTTTTACACATTATCTAGTTTTAGTAGTCACTTGCAGTAGGTGGGTGGTCTATTAGAAACTGTTCTATCATGGCTGAAACCAATATCCATTGCCCTCATTTTTGAGGAATATTTTCAGAATTCTAGATTGGTACTCTGTGTGTGTGTTTATTTTGTCCTAGTACTTTAAAATGTTATTCCACTTTTTTCTGCTTTCCATAGATTCTGTTGAAAAGTCAATTGTCAGCCTTACTATTGGTTCTCTGTCTTGTTCCTCTGATCATTTCTTAAGATTTTCATCTTTAGCATGTTAACTATGATCTTCATAGATGCATTTAAAAAATATTTATTTGTCTAAAATTAAATGAGGTTTGGGATCTGGAGGTTGATAGTTGCCAGTTTTAAAAAATTCTTAGTCATTATCTCTTCAAACATTGCTGATGCCATTTTGTCTCTCTATCCTCTCTCTGACTCTGATTATACATATTTTATACTTGTGGTCTGAATCCAACAGTCTGTATGTATTTATCTTATGCTCTGTTCTCTTTTTCTTTTGTTTTGTTCTTATTCTGTATGCTTTAGGTCAGGTATTTTCTATAATATGTTCTTTATTTTGCTATTTTTTCTGTCTTTGCTGTGTCTAGTTTGCTCTTAATCCATTCAATATATTCTTAATTTCAGAATATTTTTTAGTTATAGAATATTCATTTGGTTCTCTTCCATAGAAGGCAATTCTCTGTTAATACCTTGCTCTTTTCAACTGCTTTGCATATCTCTGTCTTTATTTTTTTTCAACTGCTTTGTCTGCCTCTATCTTCGTTTTCTTCAACTATCACTTACAGCCATTTTCGAGTTCCTACCTGATATTATCAATATCTACTTCTATTGTTTTTGTCTTGATTATCAATCATCTTTTGCAGCATTTAGAAACTTTTGTAATTTTAATTGTGTGACATAGAGGTGTCCCATGGGGACTCCAGATGATATCTTTCTCCAGATGGGGTTTCCTATTTTCTCTGTTAGATATTAATAGTTAGGGGAAGGATGATACTTCAACCTCATCAATGGTTGGGCAGGGTTGGTGTAGGGTTTCAGTTTTAGTAAAACCCAATTAATCTATAATTCATTTCTATTCCTTAGTTGTGGTTTTTTTCTTTTCTTTTCTTTTCTTTTCTTTTTTTTTTTTTTTTTGAGACAGAGTCTCACTATGTCACCCTAGGTAGAGTGCTGTGGCATCACAGCTCACAGCAACCTCAAACTCTTGGGCTTAAGTAATTCTCTTGCCTCAGATTGCCAAGTAGCTGGCACTACAGGCTCCTGCCACAACTCCCAGCTATTTTCCTGTTGCAGTTGTCATTGTTGCTTAGCTGACCCGGGCCGAGTTTGAATCCACCAGCCTCACGGCGTATATGGCTGGCACTGTAACCACTGTCCTACAGGTGCTGAGCTGGCTGTTTTATTTTTGATTGAAAGCTTGGTCAATCTCTCTTGCGAGACTGTGGAGGTTTCAGTATTGTATTTTATTGGTTTGGGGTTTAGTTCATTAGCTTCACATTACCCATAACTTCAAACATTGGCAAATATCTTGATGACTTGTGTCTGAGGTGGCCTCCTTCCTTCTAATGAAACTCCTGCATACTATGATATTATGAGAGCTTTTCTCTGCTCTTTGGAAACCCTAGCCTAACTCTTCTGTCTTCTGCACTGCCTCAGAACTAAACATATTTTTCTTAGGGAATTCTGTGTACATTAAGGGCTACTTACGTTTCCCATATGTATGATATACATGGTATAGATATACCTAAAATCAAGCTATGCATTGTGTTCTGCAATTTTCTTTTCTCAATTTCACAACATATTATAGATATCTTTGCAGATCAATATCTATGGCTCTATCATATTTAAAAGAATAACTGCTTATAGTCTCTCTCTTTCTCTCTTTTCACACATGTAATAATTTTTACATTGATGAAACATTAGAGAATTTCACATTTTCCACCATTATAAATAGTACCATAAAGTGTATAACTCTGTAAATTCTTGAATGTTTATTTTTAACATGAACAGCTAAAAATTTTTTTGAAAGTATTTACTCAGCACTGGTCATTGTGCTAAGAGGTTTTACACATGTTGGATCATTTAATCCTTGCAACAAATCTATACAATAGCTGCTACCATCATCTCATTTTACAGATGAGAAAGCCAGTGTAAGATAGGCTGAACAACTTGTCCGACACCACACACTTAGTGGCTGGCAGAGTCTTATTTGAATTCAGATTATGTCTGTCTCTCAGAAAGCTTAAATGCTCTGCAATTTTAAATATGACAAAATTTGAAGTATTCAAGATATGCATATATATACAAATGTATATAAATAATATATATACATACATACATACTCACAAATTGCTTTTCCAGTTGGCTTTTGACATGAGTGAGATGGTTAATCTTCTAGTAAAAGCCATCCCAAAAGAACATGTATTTTATTCCCTTGGCTTCTTGGACTCCCCCATACTAGTCATTAGTGATGCTTGTCAATTTTTCCAGATTTTTGCTTTCTGGGTATATGGTAGAATTGTATTTCAGCCAACTTTGAGTTCAGGGTGATGATATTATTTTCTTTGGCCAAAAATAATATGACTAGAGGTGATGTATGTCAAACCCTGGGGACTCACGCTGAACATATAGTGTGAACCAGAGATAAACTCTGGTTGTGTTAAGCCATTGGGGTTTTGGTTCTGTTTTATTAATGCAATGCCAACTGCAATGCAGTCTACTTTATCCTCTTGAATACACCCCAGTCTACATTCTCAATATGTTGTCTTGTAATTCTTTTCACTAAACAGTTACTCTATTCAGTTTCCATAGAATACTATATCCTCCTTTCTCTGGTCTTTTTCATTGCCACACTTCTGTCTTTTACATTCTTACTTATTTGCTATATTATAGTTATGGTAAAGTTATACTTCATTCAGGAAACCTCTCCAGACCACCCAAATCTAAAGGTAAAATGTGTAATATAGGAGCTTTGAATAAGGCAGATCTAAATTTAAATCTCTCCTCTGACACTAGTGGATTGACTCTGGCTTGATAATTTGATGTCTTTGAAGTCTGTTACATTTGTTCAAGAATGTTAGATAAAGGAATGAATAAACCTCTACATTTTGGTGTCTTATCACAATAGAATTTCATTTCTCACAATGTGGTGGTGGTGGTGAGCATTTTGCTCTCACAATGGGAATCAGACGTAAAGAGTTTCTGTCAACTTGAACATGTGGCTTTCAGGCATCTCCTGAGTATGTCATAGAGAGGAGAGGGAATAAAGAATCACATAGAGTTTTTATAGGCAAGGTCTGGAAGTGGCACATGCCAGCTTCTTTTCGGCAGGACTCATACTGATTGTTATACCTAATTGCAAAGGAGTTTGGGAAATATCTGGTTGTATGAGCAGGAAGAAGACAATATGAGTTTTTTGAAAGCTTGCTAGTCTTTGCTACATCAAATTTCTTCTCTCTGCATATACAATATGTGGAGCATAAGTTTCATATTGTGGGTGGTTGTGAGGATTGAATGAGAAGGCACATGGAAAGCATTAATGCAGTGCCTGGGATAGAGTAGGTGTTCAAAAATATTTAGTTTCACTATCTTTTTGAATTTAGGCCTTTAATTTGAGTTTGATACATGAACTGCCTTGGTTTATAATGTGACTTCATCGTGAGTTTTTCATGGAGCAGGGTGTGATGGCACACAAATAGTAGGTGTTTGTTACAAATCTGGTGGTTGATTATCTTTGCTGAAACAAACAAAGGGTGTGGTCCGCACTTTCTCCAAAAGTGCAGAAGCAATAGACATCAGATAGCTTATGCTAGTCCCAGCTCTGATCAGAGAGAAGTGGTTTATTCTGAGCAGAATGATTATGGTGACATGTTAATCCTTTTTTGTATGATTGCTTGAAAAGAGCAGTGGATATTGCTCAGACTCCAAGACCACAGCAGCTGAGGAACGATGGGTGTGTGAGTTGAGGCTAGGGAGTAGGTGGGGACAATTTTCCCACAAGAGGAAATGCTACTCTTTGTTTAATGTTACCTCCCTACGCACAGGAACCATTTCAACCATGGGTGAAGGGCTGGCAATTTGTTCAGTGGAGATAAAGGAAGTCCAGGCCCCAGCTCTCTTTGGTGGGGAATTTGAGATGAACAGAAATGACTATGGGTGATATCTCTTGCATTTTCTTCCTTTGTTTCCTTAAACAGAAAGTGAGAGCTTCCAGGGTGATATCAAAGATGACCAGCCCCATATTGGTCTTGAAAATTTGACCTCTTGTTCCTAGGTGGTCTGTAGACAAAAGGGGTTCTCTCTCTGCCGAACTGATTCCTGACCCTTTACCGCACTTATAGGATGGGAAGAGTGTTATCTCTCTTATAGCATTGTTGTAAGTGGCACATAAATAACATATTATATTAAGTGTATTGGCTTTCTACCCCTTGGACCAAGCTTTCTTGTTCCCCTAGGGCCCCCCTAGTTTTGAGAATACCATTACCCTGCATTCAATTGCTCAAGCAAGGATGCAAAGGAGAAGACTCCTGGGTCAGAGAAAGCCTGATTCATGGACTACCCATTCTTCCCCCTCTTGCCGTCTCCAGTGAGGGATATTTGGCTTGTCCTTCTCTTTCCTAAAAGCCCAACTCCTGTCTTCTTCCCCTCACCAAAATGTTGGGGGAGGGATGACTATCTCATTTCTGAAGAACATGAGACCCAGAGGTGGCCACTCCTGGTTGTGGGACAAGGCCAGGTGAGAACAAGCAGAAGTGATAGAGGAAGTGTGGGCAAGCTAGGCTCCCAGGGAATGGCAAGGGAGTCTCCCTTGGGTGCAGTGGGCTCTGTGAAGTTTCCCAGGGTGTAAAGCTTGCTGGGTCCTCGAAATGGACCACTTACTGGGAGAAGGGGTTTGTGTAGGCAGAGGCTGCAGGATGGACAACCCAGGAATGAAAGGATGGACAGAAGAGGAAGAGGTCCAGCCTCAGCCAGGACTGGATAGAAGCAGAGTCCCCAGAGGCCACTCCAAAGAGCCCCAAAGTGCCTGCATGTGAGCATCATCCCTTTAGAGGGAAACAATCAGCCCTCCCAGAGGTAGACTGAGAAGAGGAAGGGGACTCAACATCACCCTAACACATCTCGGTGGGTTTGCTCACAGAAGGGAGCAGCCACACTCCCTACCAATAGGTGCCAACAAACATCAGTTCCTTCCCCCTTCCTTTCCACCCTAGTATTACAGGAATGCAACCAGGGATGAACAAGGGGCTAGTAGTGGGTGGAGAGTGCACCACATTCAGCTCCCTCTACCCGAACCTGCTGCAGCCAGAAGCACAACCTGGGCTCAGAGGTGAGGGGACAGAACTTTTATGAGATGAGAATTAAAAACTAGATTGACAAAGCTACATCAATAGAAATGAGACTGAGTATTTAAGCTACCTGAGAGGTAGTAGAATTGGACTAAGCCATATTCAGAGGTCTCATTACCCAGCAGCAAAGAAAGGTGAGACTGAGCATTAAAGTGCCAAGAATTTGAACAACAGTCATTTGTGGTTTATATACCAAGTCCAGAATTTATTAATCCTCCCAACTGTCCTGCAGAATAGGTTGGAAATTAGGAAATTATTTTCATTTTCAGATGAAGAAATTGAGTCATTTGAGTGACTAAAGACTTCTCAGTTAGTGTGATAGCAGCACAGGCTTGAAAAAGCACAGAAATAGTAACAGGGAGGGTGAGTTGCTTTTATTTTCACCTCAGTCAATGGCAACAAGTCACCCAAGTGCTAAGGCCTCCCAGCAGATTGGGTGTTAATGTTAAATACTCTTCCCCTTGACCTCCACAGTTCAATCCAGTATTAAGTCACGTGGGATCTATGGAAAAATATACTCCACAATAATCCTTTCTCTTGAATCTACATATTTAGACCACATCCCCATTTTTTTTTGCTTTGGATCATCCAAACAATCCTCCAACTAGTTTCCTTCTTTTTTTGCATCTCTTTATTCTTTTCAGTTCCTTTTGAGATAAAGTTAAGGAAAATGCTATTATAAAGGGGAAACACAAGTGAGCCTCCAGGGCAGGAAGCACACTAGAAGAAAGTAAAATCCCAGGAGTGCCATCGTGCTTAACAACGGACTCTTATTACCCTCATAATGAAGCCCTAACTCAGGGAGTCTACAACCCAGCTCCACTTGCTGCCTTAGTTTTGGCTGCCATTGCTGTTCTATGCAGTCTCTCTCCCCAGGAAACTCATCTTCTTCCCTAAATATCCAACTACTCTCCTTGTTCCTACATTTTTCAGTGTTCCCACAACAGGAATGCCTTCTTTTTGTCTCAACAAAGCCTTCAAAATTCACCCTACACCCCACCTGCATAGGTTTGCACACCTGTGTTGAGCTCTTACTGTAAGCCAAGCTGGTATAGTCATGTGACCTCAGGCAGCCCTTTTGGCAAGTGGCAGGGCAGGCAGTCTACCTTACACACATCTTACAGATGGCCCTGAGCTTGATTTCTAGATAGGTGAAGAAAGTCAGGGGAGGCTGCATCAGGACGAGGGAAGCTCTTAAGAGTTTCTCCCACATCATTGAATATATTCGCTTTGTTTTTACATGGTGGAAGCCCATCCTAACCAGTATGAATTTTGAAAGTCAGCCTGAGAAAACCCCTTTGGAAGGCTCAGCTCAGAGAGAGACTCATGGGCAGCACAGCACAACCCATAGAACTGCTGTTTCTTTAGGTGAGCAACTTTGTCCACTGGCTAGGCATGTTGTATGGACAATGCATACCTATGCCTTTAAATGATGGAACCAGCTTACTTTTCACATGGCATCTTGGATTTAAGGTCAACTCATACATTCCTGGCAGTAATAATCAAATGGAAATAAAAAGCCTCTTTTTTTCTCCCTCAGGTGGTCTGAATTTGTATCAGTGTGTGGTTGTAGAATTCCCAAGCCTCTATGCCTTGTAGATTTCATTTCCTGTAAGGGCTGAGGTATCTCCATCACCTCTAAGAGAAATTAAGGTATTCATCCAAAAGTCCTTTAAAATTTTTAGCTTCTGTAATGCCACTTTTTAAACCTTTTCAGGAAGGAAGAAGTGGGGTGGCTGAGTTCCCAAAGCCACATACAGCCCTGAAATAGAGTTTCACTCTTCTTCCTGAGTCTGCACAGGTAAAGAACATCTTTTGCCTGGTTCTCAAAGTTGACATTGCTAACTGTGAGACTCTTCTCTTATGAGCTAAATAAATCAGGGTTTCAGAGCTGCTTGTCAAATGATGCTTTCCTTGATTTTTAAATGTAGTCCCTTCTGGAGTCTTGGTTTTGTCTACATGAAAAATTCTACGCTATTCTGCCATGCTGGGCCGCTTGCTCCTTTTAGGTTACTTTCAAAGACCTGGCCCTGGAGGCTCATCTACTTATGGCCTCTAGGGCCTGCTACCTGCCTCTCTTCCCCTGATCTCTATTCTTCCATCCTTACTCCAGCTCCAGGCCTAACCACACTGTCCTCTTTGCTGTTCGTGTAACTTGCTGAGCTTCTTACCCCTTCAGGGCATTTGTACTTGTTCCCTCTGATTGGAATGCTCTTCCCTGCTCTCCATAGGGCTGACTCCTTCCTTTCATTCAGTTCACCTTCCCCAAATACCTCCCCTGCCCAGTGGATCCCAAAGATGTTGCTCTCCCAGTATTCTTTATCACATTATCTTACTTTTTGTTCTTCATGGATGTAGTCTACAGTAGAATCTTCATAGTTGACCACCTGCCTACACTGACTACCTCCTTAAGTTGGCCTGATTTTCATAGACTGGACAAGCACCATAGGTGCATATCAGTATAGTAGGCTTAGTGCCTTATGTTGACCACCTACATACATTGACCAGTTTGCTACAATCTTTTGTGTGGTCAACTTATAGAGGTTCTACTGTTTTATTATCCAAAATTATTTTGATTATCTCTCAATAGTTTCCTTTTTTGAGCTAAGACTTAAGCTCCATGAGGGCTAGGATTTTGCCTTCCTTGTGTGCTGCTAATATCGTCAATGCCTTGGCCAGTGCCAGCCTCAGTAAATGGTTATTGAATAAATGAACTTAATCCATTTTTTTCGGACTGTTTCCTGCCTCCCCAGGAGTGTAAACATGTTCCTTATCAAATATTAGACACAATGTCAAAATACAAAGTCAGAGCAAGTTGTCCCAACTGAGGCAGTGACAGGGCACTCTGTCTAGTTAGGGCAGTGTCCTGTCACTCCACAGAGGCTGAAAAAATATTCTGTGGCCACCCAGGGCCCTGTGTAACTCAGTTTGAGAACCATTGTTCTATTCTAACACTTTAATTATACAGCTAGGAAGGCTAAGACTCAGACTAGGATGGAATATGTCCAGGTCCAAACAGTGAACCTAGGCCACAGAGAAACCTGGAACCCCATTTCTCTTATTCCTGTAGGTTGGGAATTTCAGTAGGGCTTCTCACTTTCTAGCAGTGTTATTTCCTGCATTCATTCATATAACCTTTAAGTAACTACTTATTAAATACATTTCAGGTTCTAGGCATCAAAAAGGGGGTTAATTATTTAAGCTTTAATCCAAAGGGTTATCTTTAGACAATGCCACTTAGTGTTTCTGGGTCTCTAGCCTTGACTTCTCATGTCTTCAATCTGAATGTATCTGAACACGACCATCAGAGAGTGGCCACATGTCTTCCCATTTGTTGTCTATGTCTGTGAGTAACAGAAAATGTATATTCCTAAGTGTGCAATGAGTGCCTGTCATGGGACAGACACAGGACCAGTGGATCAGCAGGCCTGCTGGGGAGCCAGAAAGAGACTAACCTGGCTGGCACATGTGCAGTCAGAAAAAGCTTAATGAAAGAGGGAGCATTTCATCTGAGTCCTCATTGTTTAGGACAAGGAAGGCTAGGGAGGGGGCTGAAGGATGCAAAGAGCTGTGTGGATCATTGGAACATCCCATGGAAAGGGACTAAGTTATGTAATAATATTTTGAGGAATATTCAAGTGGCTTGGAGTGGCCTGATGTTCTGGGAATAGAGTATGGGGTCTGTGGAAGGAGGGCTCATGTGCTCTCACTCTAGTGCTGGGTTTTATCATATCAAAATTGGGATGGTTGAGGACAAAGATTCTTAGATGCAGTTTCCAAGTCAGTTTACACCTCTACTTGATTGACATCATACCTTGAGCCCCCAAAGCAAGGGCAAAAGCAGTGAGACTGCTCCATCCCCAAATGTGTAGGACTATGAGGCCACTGTGTGTGGGAAGAGCAAAGGAGTCATTAGTTGCTCTGTGTGTGTGTGTATGTGTGTGTGTGTATGTGTGTGTGTGCATGTATGTGTGTGCATACAGGCACATACATGGGGGTGGTAAATGTGTGTGGGTGTGGGGGTGGATCCACATGTGTGTATATACCTGCCTGGAGGATGCTATAGAGTGAATGTATCCTCCCAAAATTTACAAATTGAGCTTAACCCCAAAATGATCAGATTAAGGCATGGGGGTCTTTGGGAGGTGATTAGGTCATGGGGATAAACTCCCCATGAATGGGTTTACTGTCTTTAAAAGAGACCCCAGGGATCTCCCTTGCCTCTTCCACCATGTGAGGACAACAGGAGAAAGAGGATAATCTGTGAGCTGGAAAGTAGGCCTTTGCTAGAAACTCAATCTGCTGGCATTTGAATCTTAGACTTCCCAGCCTTCAAAACTGTGAAGAATAAATTTCTGTTAATTTTAAGCCACCCAAGCTATGGATGTCTGTTGCAACAACCTTCAGGGAATCAGACTCTCTACTAGCCGCTGAGGTCCTGGAGAGCAAGGGTCTTGTCTGTCTGTCCACTGCTGGCTCCCAAACACCTAGGATAGTGCCAGGTATACAATATGCATGCAACAGATTGTTTGGATGAATGTCTCATATTTGGTTTCTATTTAGAATTAGTGATTAATCTTAACAAAAAGCATATTTTTGATCCACAGCGAAAAAAGAGCTGCTAGCAATGGGAACAGAGGTACAGGGAGGTCCATAGACTTCTGGTAACTTCCCTTTCCATCAGCATCTTGGAAAAAGCACTGATTTTGGATCAGACACATCTGACCTCAAAGTCTGCACCTTCCACTTACTTTCTGGGTAAATCTGAGTGAGTTGTTCCCCTTCTCTCAGCTTTGAGTTTCCATCTGTAGTTTGTTATTGCAGCCTGAACAGACTAAGGCAGGGGCAGAGATGAGTTTGTGTCCGTGGAGAGTGAATGTGTGTGTTTAGGGTGATAGTGTGTGTGTCTGTGTGTGCATGTGTGTAAATGTCTGTATTGTGAGTCTGAAGTTGAAATGAGACAAGAGGAGGGCTGGCAACCAATCCAATGATACAAGGAACACCTTTTCTGAGGTCCCACTTTGTTCTAGGAGCTAGGGGTTTAATACTGATTTCATAAAACTAGCATCTTTGGCTGGAGAAGCACCTGGGAGTTTATCTCACTCTCTCCAGGATTCTTCCTTCACCCTTGTAATAAAGTTTAAATTAACTTGCTTTGATGATTTTGAGTCCACAATGCAGGCTACACAAGATAGAAATTGTGCTCACCATTAGCAGAAAAGAAAAACAAAAGTATATATAGACTTACTGACAAGAGCTGACTCAAACCATTTGTGAGCTGATACTCCCTCACAGAACTTTGACTTTCCTTCTTGAAACTTTTGCACAAATTGGTAGATGGGCATAAAAACATTAGACAGTCTTTTGTCCCTGGAAATAGAATTCTTGGATAAAGATTACAGTAATAGATAACATTCAGGAAAAGTTTAGAATGCCCTAAGCACCTTCCACTGTGGGATCTCACTTAATGCTCATAATAAGCTAAGAATGAGGCATAATTATCCTCATCTTCATTTTGCTAATGAAGAAACTGAGGCTCTCAGCAAGTGCCCCTGGCCATGCAGGTGGTGGAGCTGGGAGGCCTTAAGTTGCTTCCTACAGTTACTCAGCAGGTAAAGAGAAGACTGAAGAGCAGAACCTCAGTGGTTTGATCTCATATCCTTTGTTGAGCTTCCCTTAAGGTGTATTGTCATAGTGGGACTTCATTTGGAAAGATGCTCACTGCTTTGCTTTTTAATGGATTAGAGTGGAAATTTTTCTCTAAAAAAAAAAATCTCCAAGGGTCCACATTTTCCTGAGATTCAGGTTTTAAAATGGTGTATGAAATCAAGTACTCAGAATGGTTTCTGTGTTGGAACTGGAAGATTCTGGGATTCTTAGGAAATTCAAGGTGCTTGAGTTCCAGCTCCCACTTCAAGAGAAAGACCAGTTGTTCTTCACTGGTTCATTCATTTACCAGTTCCTAATTCTGGTTATGGTCCTTGCACCTGGGACTCATTAGGAGGCTGAGCTCTGGTCTCCTGATTATCAGATTGGGTCTTCTTGAGTTCCTGTCCCTATTCACCTTCTGATTGCCAGAGCACCCACTATGTGCTATTGTTGAGCTACAAACAAAGAAGAAAATGACAAATTGCCCTCGTGGAACTTACACTATAGTGGGGAATGATAGTTATAGATACTAAACATTTGACCACAATATGGCTACATAAAACAATAGGGAGGTATTAGTATATGCTCAGAAAAGGCCTCTAACCTAGTGGGGGTGGGGTGGGTGTGTTGCGTGACCAGAGATGGGAACGAACAGCAGCTTTGCCTTGGGTGTAAACTCGCTCCTGTAATTATTAAGTCAAGAAACAGACTACATACAATTAGATGAGATGAAATGGCGTGTAGCAAAAATCTTTATTCTAGGTTTTGACTTTATACTTTTCCAGTCACGTACACACTTAATCTATTATCTATTAATTTCATCATTATCTTCTTTTACCTATCTGAAATTTAACTTGAAAGGAAATATTTTGTTATCATATCAATACAATCACCTTTGTAGTAAACCTCTTCTTCTAAACATTGACTAATTTCTGAGCAGGTATCTAAAGGAAGATCACAAAGAAGAAAGTAGCCACAGGGGAACAGAGTAAATAGAAGAATATCTTCAAGCATTCACTCAGTTTACTTAGTATGAAGTAATGACTGTGTCTTTCCTTCAGGGCAGAGTACCTATAGACCTCTGACAATATGTTGTTAACATATGTCAACCCTCTGGCCCATGTCTCTGAGGAAGGGCGGCATGCCCTTTGATCTGAGGCTTCATGGGGTATACAGCTTCAGAGAAAAGGCCTAAAGAATTTACAACTCCAAGAAAGCCTAACTCTGCATGTAACCCAGGGGGTCCAAGTCTCTTAAGCCTCTGGAAGAAAAGCAAGTCATTTTAAACTCACACTGAATTCACTTTGTGTGCTTGATGTAGGATATGTTTATTTCTAAATATTATCCTACATGGGTGGGGTATGGGGGTATCAGAAAATGCTGTAAATAATATCTCATCTGAGAACTAAATTAAGAGGAGTTGACTAGGTGAAGAGGGTGTGTGTGTATTTAAGCATTAAAAACAGGGAACTACATATAAAATCAGAGCTAAGTGACTCTAGTGGATTGCAAGACAGTTGGCAAAGGGAGAATGGTGGGAGGTGAGGCCTGGGTGGGGAGGTGAGGCATAGGTGTGCTTGAGATGAATCACTCAGGGCCACACCTGGGAAGAGATGGAATTTATCCTAAGGGCAATGGGGTGTGTGCTACTGGAATAGTTCTGTTTCAGCCCAATCCCTAATTTCAGTGTGGGGGCCTCCTCAGAGAGGTCAGACTGCAGAGTAGAGATCTCTTCAAGAGGCCATTGTGGATGCCGAACCTCAACTAGTATGGAGGCCATGGTGTTGCACCTGAAACAGAATGGAGAGATAATAAGGGATTCCATTCAGACTTTGAAAAAATTTGCAGATTAGACTGTGAGCCTCTCCATGACAATGTCAAAGTCTTTTTCTTTTGTTAAACTGAAGCATAAATTATACAGATTTTAAGAAGTGCACTTTGATGTGTTTTGATAAATACATACATCTATGTGAGACATATCCCTATCAAGATAGAGAATATTTCTCTCATTCCAGAAAGGTCCCTAGAATTCCCCCCATCTCTTCTGCCACCCTCTGGCTCTCCCCTGCACAGAGGAGACCACTATTCAAATTTTTATTATTGTGATGTCTGACAATGTAGATTAGTTTAGCCTATTTTACAGCTTCACATATGGGGGATAATATAGTGTGCATTCTTTTGTGTCTTGCTTTTTCAGTCAACATTATGTTTTCCAGATTCATACATGTGATTGCATGCCATGTAGTCACCTGCTATGTGAATATACTGCAGTTTGTTTATCTGTTCTCTTGTTAATGGACATTTGGGTTGTTTCCAGCTTGGGGCTATTATGAATGTCTTTTCTATACGTTCTTTTTAGAGATACATATTTCAATTTCTCTTGATTACCCAAGAGTGGAATTACTGAGTCATAGGTAGATACATAAGGATAATTATAAGATACTAGCAACAGTTCTTTAATATGAATGTACCATATTACATTCCCTGTAGCAGTGTTTGAGAGTTCCAAATGCTCCTCATCTTGGCCAACATTTGGTATTGTCAAGACTTTTAATATTAGCCACTCTAGTGGGTGTGCTGTGGTTTCTCATTGTGGTTTTATTTGCATTATCCTAATGACTAATGATCTTAAGTACTTTTTAGTGGGCTTGTTGGGCATTTGTATATCATGCTGGGTGACATATAGGTTTGAGGCTCTGCCCATTTGTGTACTGGGTTGTCTGACTTTTTGCAGCTGAGGTGTAGGGGTTCTTTATATATTCTGCTGTCTAACTTAGTATTTTTTCTTTTATGGTTAGTGTTTCCTGTGTCCTGTCTAAAAGATCTTTGCCTATCTCAAGGTTGGGAAGATATGCTCTTTTACTTTTGGTTTTTATATTTGTGTCTACAATTATATATATATGATGTGAGTTAGTGTTTTTTTGATATATATATATCCAGTTACTCTTGTCCCATTTGTAGAAAGACCTTCCTTTCCCCTTTAAATTATTTATCCTTTTATCAAAAATCAATAGAAGATATAAATGTAGGAGTATTCTTCGACTCTCTATTTTATTCCACTGAAATATTTATCTATCCTGTGTCACTACCAAACTATCTTGATTGCCATAACTTTACCAAAGTCTTGAAATAAGGCAAAGTAAATCCTCCAACTATATTTTTCTTTCACAAGATTGTGTTGGCTATTCTAACTTCTTTGCAATTCATTACAAAGTTTAGAATCAACCTATTGATTTCTTTTAAAAAATCCTACTGGGATTTAGATGGTAATGTACTTACTAATCAATAATAGGGAGAAATGACTTTTTTTTACTTTAATTTTTTATTTTATTTTTTCCTTTTTTTATTGTTAAATCATAGCTGTGTACATTAGTGCAATCAAGGGGCACAATGTGCTGGTTCCATATACAATCTGAAATATTCTCATCAAACTGTTAAACGTAGCCTTCGTGGCATTTTCTTAGTTACTGTATGTAGACATTTGTATTCTGCCTTTAGTAAGTTTCACTTGTACCCATTCTAAGATGCACCATAGGTGTGGCCCCACCAATCTCCCCCCCTTCACCCTAACTTTCCCCCACCCTACCCCTACCTTGGCCCTTTCCTCATAGTCTTGTGAGATAGTTGGGTTACAGCCTTCATATGGAAGCTATAATTTAGCTTCATAGTAGGGCTGAGTACATTGGATACTTTTTCTTCCATTCCTGAGATACTTTGCTAAGAAGAATATGTTCCAGCTCCATCCATGTAAACATGAAAGAGGTAAAGTCTCCATCTTTCTTTA
>CAUYPK010007057.1:0-47006 GCA_963574355.1 Loris lydekkerianus | reverse complement strand
GAGCAAAGAGAGGGAAGGAGGGAGGGGAGTGGGGCTTTGGTGTGTGCCACACCTTTTGGGTGCAAGACACAACTGTAAGAGGGACTTTACCTAAAAAATGCAATCAGTGTAACCTGTTTTATTGTACCCTCAATGAATCCCCAACAATAAAAAATAAAGAAAAAAATAATAATAATAAAATAAATTTTGGTGTATGTACACCTTGGAATATTATGCAGCCTTTAAAAAAGATGGAGACTTTACCTCTGTCATGTTTACATGGATGGAGCTGTAACATATTCTTCTTAGAAAAGTATCTCAAGAATGGAAGAAAAAGTATCCAATGTACTCAGCCCTATATGAAACTAATTTATAACTTGCACAGGAAAGCTCTAACCCAGTTATAACCTAAGAATAGGAGGAAGGAGGAGAGGAAGGGGAGGGAAGGGGGAGGATGGGCAGAGGGAGGGTGATTGGTGGGATTACACCTGCAGTGCATCTTACAAGGTTACATGTGAAACTTAGTAAATGTGGAATATAATTGTCTTAATACAATAACTAAGAAAATGCCAGGAAGGCTATGTTAACCAGTGTGATGAAAACGTGGCAAACTGCTTATAAAACCAGTGTATGGTGCCCCATGATCGGATTAATGTACACAGCTATGATTTAATATTAATAAAAAAAAAAGATGGAGACTTTACCTCTTATATGTTTACATAGATGGAGCTGGAACATACTCTTCTTAGCAAAGTATCTCAAGAATGGAAGAAAAGGTATCCAATGTACTGTCTTACTATGAAACCAATTTATAGCTTTCTTATGAAACCTACAACCCAATTATAGCCCAAGAAGGAAGGGAAAGAAGAGAGGGATAGGAGGGGAGGGGGGAAGATGGGTGGAGGGAGGGTAATTGGTGGGACCACACCTACGGTGCATCTTGCAAGGGTACACATGAAATTTACAAGGTGTGCCGTGAAGGCTATGTTAACCAGTTTGATGAAAACATTTCAAATTGTATATAAAACCAGCACATTGTACCCCATAATTGCATTAATGTACACAGCTATGATTTAATAAAAATAAATAAATAAATAAAATTAGTGTGTTATAGAGATATTGAAATATAAGGTCATTCTGTACAATTATTTCTTATTAAGTTAATAGAAAAAGGGGCTAGAATGACTTCCCAGTAAGAGTAGATGACATTTTAGGACCTCTATGTCCTTCAGCTTCTATGATTATAAGGGTAATTATTACTGTTTGCTTAGAACTTTTCTCTAAGGCTCCCTAAACCAATGTATTTACATATGATATCCACTCGGCTTGAAACTTGCAGTAGTAAGCAGTTCATTTAAAAAATTGGGATCTAAGAGACTAAACAGGAAGTCAGAGGAGCCCTTTGTTAAGGAACTGCTAAACCAACAAAGGATAATTTCAGAAGCTTCCCAGAGAACTCTGTACATATAATACCTATTTCAGGCAAATTTACGGTACACATGGTGAGGGATAAAATGTCTTCAAACTCCTCTCTTTGGTATGGATAATGCCTCACCCCGATTCAAAAAGCAATATAAAGTTAACTGCACATAAAAATATAAACACACACCAGCTACATAATCAAATTCAGTTACACATTAGTGATCTATAAAATGTGCTGATGAGGTATTATTCTTGAAATGATCAGAACAGATCAAGAGAAAGAGAGAAGCTTGAAAAGAGCTCCATAGAGGAACAGAATATTTGAGGCCTAGAAAGGATAGGTATGTATTTTTAAACAGAATTAGAGGCAAAGTGTAGAAGTTGACAAGACATTGGTGAAGAAGGACAAGAACATGACCTGACTGAGGCAGTGTGCCCACCTGTGCATTGCTGCAATGAGGTTAGACAGGAGGGATGGGGGCAAGTGGCTTCTGAGGAATGTGAGAGGTGTCATTTCAAGCACATAATTATTCATAGGACATAGAGGATGATCATTTTGGAGCATGAGGAGAATACAATTCAAAATTGAAAAGAGAACTTAATTTCAAAAAGAAACTTGTAAAGGCAGACTAGTAGAAATGCAAGTCCCTCAGTAAGTCTGACGAATAATAAATGATACAAGATTATTACAGGTATCCGTGTAATAATAATAGCTACAGTTTATTAGGAGTGTGTTGTGTACCAGGCACAGTTACAAGTAGCACTAGTAATAATAACTTACTAATTTCCTTTTACAATCCACTTAGGTAGACATTTGCTTGCCCATTTTACAGATGAGGAAATTGAGGCCCAAAGTGATAATTTCACAAGTTTGTGTAGTAATTTAAAGGACTGGGCTGTGAACTCAAGCACTCTGATTCTTGAGTCTGATCTCTTGGTTATTATAACCCACTGAAGGTGCCTAGGAATATGAAGAGAAAAGAAAGAGACCCCACAAATTTTGCCAAGCAAGAACAGTAAGAATTTAGGGGTTAGGGCGCCGCCTGTGGCTCAGTGGGTAGGGCGCTGGCCGCATATACTGAGGGTGGCAGGTTCGAACCCAGCCTCAGCCAAACTGCAACAAAAAAAATAGCCGGGTGTTGTAGCAGGAACCTGTAGTCCAAGCTACTCAGGAGGCTGAGGCAAGAGAATCGCTTAAGCCCAGGAGTTGCAGGTTGCTGTGAGCTGTGATGTTATAGCACTCTACCAAGGGCAATAAAGTGAAACTCTGTCTCTACAAAAAAAAAAAAAAAAAAATTTAGGGGTCAAATGAAAGAAAGAAACTGAAGATGACTCCAAAGTTTTCAACATAAGGAACAGGAAAGATTGAGAGTGTATTTGATCACTATTTATGATTTTAAAAAGTATTAGTGACACAGTAATAGGGAGTGGTGATGATGTATTTGCCAATCAATATTTGAAGATCATTTCTTTTAATGTAAGAAATTTTCTACATTGAGAAAAAAATAGATTAGGAGTTGATTGTGCCTCTTAGTGGCTGTATTTAAAGTATTACAGCTATTTTTCATGTGAGATAATGCACTGTATTTATGTAACACCTTTCTTCTAAGGAGCTCAAAGCATTTTACCACAACACGTTACCTTATTCATCCTCATAACATTCCCTTTTAAGAAAGGAAGTGTCAAGTACAATGACCACAGTTTTACAGATGGGAACACTAAGACAAATGAAGCCAGTGAGTTGGCAAGATCACGGACAAGCCTGTGGCAAAACTAAGCATCAAACTGTGCTTTTGGAAATTCAGGACCCTTTACAATCTCTTCTTAACAATAAATCTCAAATTTGTCTCAACTTTCAGCATTACTTCATATCTAAATTAGCATGTTTAGAATCCTTTTCTAATCTATGGTTACCTGAATAATAGGCATCATGAACTTGGTAATTCTTAATTTAATAAATCTTTAAAGTAGTAAATATCTATGCTTTACTCTTTTAAAAAATCAAAACTTGCCTTCTCAGTTAGGCATTAACTTAGTCTGGTTCTGACTCTAAAGTTTTAATATATGTATATATAAATCCTGAAAGTCCTAAGAAAATGTTGTCTTTGTCTTAGAGAAACATGAGTCCTTGAAAGGCCTAAATTATCGATAAATGATTAAGGAAAGATAAGATCTCTCTCTCTCTCTCTCACACACACACACACACATACACACACAAACACAAATGCTGGTAATATAGAAAGAAATCAGTCTCTTTACAAGTATCTAAGCATTTCCCCCTGATAATAAGAGGACAAACAATAATGCCCTTACATCTTAGAAAATTTTTTTCAACTTAAAAATTGTTACTGATCACTTCTTTATTAACTAGGATTTCGATCTTATTTTGAATTCACCTTATTAGAAATACAATGTAAAATTAGTTAATAATTGTATATTTAGATGTTCAGGCCTTAAAAAGAAAGAGAAGGAAGAAATGTCAACTTAATATTTTTTTTTAAGCTAAGTGAATTATATTCACTTTCAGATCACTTTAAAAGAAAACTTGTGTACACTTCTATACACTGTATATGATACAAGGCGAACCACGGGCAGCCAGACAATCTGGGGTCAAAGGCTCAATCATTGGTTTACACAATTTAAAGTAGCTATGCATTTTCCCTTTCCTCCATAAATTCCACAAACTCTGCCCTTAATCTGTGTAAAGCCTTTTAGAAATTCTACCACAGGTTAAAAGGACACTGCAGTTCAAAAATGAACTGGAATAGCTTTTTCAATGACAATCTATGAAAAGAATTAAGGTGATGAAAAACAAATGATGTACAACAATGTGTCGAAAATGCTGTCAACTCAGATTCATCATTATCCCCAAAGTCAAAGGATTATTTGGGGAGCCAAGTCATTTTTCATGTTTCTACCATTTTCTATGATACATAGCTCATATTTTCTATGCTATAAGATTGCTGTTAATAGCTACACTTAACATTCACAGACAATGGACAACAATTTGCCAAGTGAAAATAAATATTTTAAATAATGTGAATTCTCTGACTAAAATTACTATTTCACAGTTTAGATGTTACAAAATGCCAAACTCAACAGTCTCAAATGTGACACTACAAAAAAGGTAGTTCTTTTAATAACACAAATGACACAATGTCAATTCCCTTATTTACCCAACAAATGTTTGTTGAACACTTGCTATGCATTAAATATTGTGCTGCACAGTGGGAATAAAGCAAAAAACAAAAATGAAGACACTACTTACTTAGTGTTCATACTCCAGAGAAGCAAGATAGAAAATAATTAATAATTGATTAAATAATGATAATATGGGATATGTTCAGTGGTTATAGGGGCCGAGATGCAAATCACTCTGTTAAGGAGTCAGAGTTCAGTAGCAGATGTAAATGAGCAATAGAACATTACCTCCTTATGTTACTTGAATTAGCGCAAACTACCAAAGGGAAAGCTACATAATTCCAAAATAAGTTTGTATTCTATCTCACTCTGTTAGAGCATTCAGGAAAATACAACATCATTGGGAAAATATGTCTGTTTTGCCACATTGTGAGTTTCTGGGATTTCTTCCATGTGAAAATAACAAGCATCCTGTCTTTTCATTCAGTCTATTGAGAATCTACTATATATAAAGGCCATATATTCAAGAGTGCATATGTTGAATGAGACCCAAATTTTGTCCCCAAGGAAACTATACTTTCATGAGAACAAGAGACACAAAACTAATTTGAGCTAAACAGGTAGCATAAATGTTACCCCCAAATGCAAAGAATTGAATACAATAAAACCTCCATAGTTGACTACCTCCCTACATGGACCACCTCCCTAAGTTGACCTAATTTTTATAGACTTTACAGGTGCCACATGTACGTGTCAGTTCTATAGGCCTAGTTCCTTATGTTGACCACCTCTGCATGTTGGCCAGTTTATTACAGTCCCTTGCGTGGTCAAATTTATAGAAGTTCTACTAAAGCATTCAAAAGAAGCCTCATAGAGAAAGTAGCATCTGAGTGGGACCACAGAGGGTGAGAAGGATGTGGGCCAAAAGAACAAGATGGGCATAAGTGGGAGTGAGAGAAAGGCCCTGTGAACTGAAGCATGGAAGCAACTGGAAATGAGGTTGAAAAGTTTAAGTGAAGGACATGGCCTGGAAGGACATGAATGAACAGGTTTAAAGTTTATCCTGCAGGTAACTGAATCCTTTTTGAGCCAACAAAGGACACACAGTTGGGTTAGAAAGATGTTTCAGGCAGCAAGGTAGAGGAAAGGGAAAACAATGTCGTGGCAAACGAGTTTTAGCTCTTGCATGGGAAAGGATGAGGGACTAAACTGAGAAAGTGTAAGTAAGGATTGAAATACTTTTACTTGGCAACCATTTGATGAGCAGCAAGGAGAAGTAGAAAATTCTTTCTATATATGTAAAAAAAGATAATCCAAATCCAAAGTGGGAACAAGTGTACACCTAGATTTTTTTTTTTTTTTTTTTCTGGAATCAGTTTAAATGAAAACACCCTGCTTGGAAAATGAATTTAGCTTTCTACTCAAAGACCATATTCAAATAATAATGGGTGTCCAACACTGGTAGGCTCTGTTTGGAATGAAAATATAAAGCTCAAGCAAATTATTCCTTCTAAAATACAAGGTAATAAACTGCAGAAGTCAGGATATAATACAGAGCTTTATTATGCAGTACAATCCAAGAGTGTTACTGGGGCACTAGTAATTAACATGAGCTCTTGAGTAATTGGTAGACACTATGTTAACCAATCCTGGATTTGGTATCTTTGACTTTTTTGTGCATGGAAAAAGATGCAGAGTCCAGTGACTTGATCAGTCTTTTCACTTGCCAGGAAACAACTGTTCACACACTCAGGAATCATTTCCTTTCTAGTTTCAAATCCTCAGAAAGAAGAGGTACTTTAACTTTCTATTAGAAGAATTTCCTCACTACTAATGATTTTCAATGTCAAAGAGTTCTCCTGCCTAGATTACTCCTGGTAACAAGTTACTCTTTTATGTCACTTAAAATAATTTCACTAGCACCTTTTTAACTTTCAAATATTTGTAGAATCTTATAATGTACTCTGTAGTCATTACTCGCCTAGCTATATATTTGTCTACCTAAATCTTTACTTATAACTTAATCCTTTCCTTCTCTTAATCAGCACAATGGCTTTCTCCTGGCCTACCTCCAATTTTTCTGAAAATTATTGGTTCTGAGGTACCTAAAGTCTTATACAGTATTTTATGCTTAGATTGTACCCATATATCCCATTTTTATTTATTTATCGTATTTCTCAAATGTGTGTGATTTGCTCTATACCATTGCCCATATCAAAACTTGGCTAGGGACAAATATACTTCATAACTTAAAGACAGTCATAAGGCTCCCAAATTTTATAAAGGAAAGACCTCATTTCCACAGTGCTTATGGACAATTGTGAGCCTAAAAAAGTCCACTATCTGCATTAGTAAAATAAGTTACTAATTTTTTTTTTTGTTTTTGATTTGCTTTAACTTTCATTTTAGTGTCATATTTTTCTTCTTTGTCATTATAAAAATAGATTGAACTAAATTATTTTCCAAACTCTTGTGTCTCCTAGTAGAAATGCACATATTCCCAAAATTATTTTCTATGGTTCTTCTTTTGTATTACATCCTGCCTAAATTAATACATTCTATATATGTTATGCTAGTTATTACAGTTTTTAAAATAATATTAATCCAACTTTTAAAAAAAATCTGAATCTATTGTCAGTACTAGCAATCTATGTAAAGATGAAAACAGTATTTTCAGAAGGATTGTTATTTTCTAAATGATGTTTATTCAGATAGTAAAACTAACATAACTTTCTTTTTTTTACTATTTTTTTCTTTCCATTCACTCTGATTTCTAGGAACCTCATATATTTTAACACACATTTCTAAAATTTCTGGCCATTTGATAATAGTAAATTTCAGACATTAGTAAGCCAACTGATGAAACTTGAATAAGTTCTATAAATTAGGTAATAGCACTGTATTAACTGTTAACTTACTGATTGTGATAGTATACCTTGACTTTGTAAGAAATGGCCTTAAGAAATACATATGGAAGTATTTAGGGAGAAAGGGGTGTTACAGCTACAGCTTGTTCTCAATGCTTCTGAATAAAACATACACACATAGAGAGACAAAGATGAACAAAAAGGTACAGAGAGAGAATGATCAAGCAAATGTAGTAAAATGTTAATTTCAGGGAAATGTGTGTAAGAATATATGAAAATTCTTTGCACGAATGTATGTAACTTTTCTGCAAGTCAGAAACTATTACTATTTCAAAATAAAAAGGTTGTTTTTTGTTTGTTTGTTTTTGAGACAGTCTCACTCTATTGCCCCCTGGTAGAGTGCTGTGGCATCATAGCTCACAGCAACCTCTAATTCTTGGGCTCAAGCTATTCCCTTGTGTCAGCCTCCCAAGTAGCTGGGACTACAGGTGCCTGCCACAACGCCCAGCTATTTTTAGAGATGGGGTCTTGCTCTAGCTCAGGCTGGTCTCAAACTCATGAGCTCAGGCAATCCTCCCGCCTGGGCCTCCTGAAGTGCAAGGATTACAGGCATGAGCCACCACGCCCAGCCAAAAATTAAAAGTTTTTTAAATAGTAGTTTCCATTTGACTGGTAATTGAGTATTGTTTACAAAATATTTTCACATACACACTATCCCACTATCCTTCTCACAGCCTTTTTATTTCTTTATTCCCTTTAAAAAAAAAAAAAAAAAAAGACACAAAGAGCGTCAAAACCAGGAATCATAGTCTTCTAACTTGAAGTTCATGGTTCTATACACCATTCAATTTCTCTTTTAATAGTTGTACATCTTTACAGGGTACATCTGGTGTTTACAGGCATACAATGTGAATTAATTAAATCAGGATAATTACAGTATTCATTACCTCAGGCATTTATCATTTCTTTGTGTGAGGAACATTCCAAAACTATTCTTTTAGTTATTTTAAAGTATAACCTAACTTACTGTTGATTATAATCACTTTGTCGTGCTACCAAATATTGTTCATTCTAACTATCTAACTATATTTTTGTAATCATTAACCATCCACACTTTATCCTCACTCCTCACTACCCTTTCCAGCCTCTGGTAACCATCATTCTGTCTCCATGAGACCAACAGTGTTTAATATTTAGCTCCCGCATATGCGAGAACATGTGAGATTTTTCTTTCTGTGTTTGGCTTATTTCACTTAACCATAATGTTCTCCAGTTCCATCCATGTTGTTGCAAAGGAATTTCATCCCTTTTGTGGCCATATAATGTTCCATTCTATGTATATACCATAATTTCTTTATCCATTCATCTTTCGATAAACACTTGGCTATTGTGTTTATTATTGAATAGTGCTTCAATAAACATGGGAGTGCAGATATCTTTCAATATACTGATTTCCATCCTTTGGATATATGGGTATACCCAGCAGGAGAATTGCTGGGTCATGAAGTAATTCTATTTTCAGTTTTTTGTGGAGCCTCCATAATATTCTCCATAGTGATTGCACTAATTTACATTCTCACCAACAATGTACGAGGGCTCCTTCTTCTCCACATCCTCCCTAGTATTCATTATTGCCTCTCTTTTTGATAAAAGCCTTTTTAACTTGGGTAAGATGACATCTCATAGTAGTCTTGATTTGCATTCCTCTGATGATACTGAGCATTTTTTCATATACCTGTTGGCCATTTGTAGGTCTTCTTTAAAGAAATGCCTATTCATATCCTTTGCACTTTTTAAAGTAAGATTATTAGACTTTTCCCTATTGAGTTGTTGAAGCTCCTTACGTGTTCTAGTAATTAGTCCCTTGACAGATGGGAAGTTTGCAAGTATCTTCTCCCATTTTTGTAGGTTGTCTCTTTGTTTATCAAGACACGCATATAAATGGTTTATGCACTATATGCTCGATTTGTGTACTTACTGTTACCACTGACTCATTACCTTCAGATGATTTTGCATTGTTCCTTAATGTCCTTTTGTTTCAGTATGAAGAATTCCTTTTAACATTTCTTATACTGCAAGTCTGGTGTTGATGAAATCCCTCAGCTTTTCTTTCTCTGAGAAAATCTTTCTGTCTCCTTCATGTCTGAAGGATATTTTTGCAGGATATAATATTGTAGAGTTAAAGGCTTTTTCCTCCAGCACTTTGAATACACCACGTTACTCTCTCCTGGCCTGGAATGTTTCCACTGAGAAATCTGCAGCCAGATATACTGGAGCTCTTTTATATTTTTTTTTTCCTTGTTTCTCTTAGGACTTTTCACTTATCTAAGACCTTTGGGAGCTTGGTTATTAAATGCCTTGAGGTAGCCTTGGTTGGTTAAATCGGCCTGCTGTTCTATGACGGTCTCATACCTGAGTATTGATATCTTTCTTTATATTTAGAAAGTTCTCTGTTATTATTTCATTAAATGAACTTTCTACCCCAATCTCTTTCTCTATTTCCACTCTGAGGCCAGTAACTCTTAGATTGCCATTTTGACCTATTTTCTAGATCTTATACATGTGCTTCATTCCTTTTAATTTTTTTTTCTTTTTTCTCTTCTGACTGTATATATTCAAATAGCCTGTATTTAAGCTCACTAATTCTCTTTCTGCTTTGCCACTTCTGATGTTGAGAGACTCTGATGCATTTTTCAGCTTGTCAACTGAATTAAGATCCAGAATTTCTGCTTGATTTTTTTTTTTTTTTTTTTTTTTTTTACTATTTTAATCTTTTGTTAAGTTGCTCTGATAGGCTTCTGAATTCCTTCTCTGTGTTGTCCTAAAATTCACTGAACTTCTTCTGAACAGCTATTTTTGAATTCTTTGTCTGGAAGGTCACATATCTCCATCATTCCAGGATTGGGCACTGGTACATTATTTAGTTTACTGAGGTTAAGTTCTTGATAATCATCTGTCATCCATCTTGATGGATGTTTGCTGATGTCAGGGCACTGAAGAATTAGGTGTTTATTTTACTCGTCACAGTTTGGGTTTGTTTGAAATCATCCTTCTTCAAAGGCTTTCCAGATATTCAAAGGGAATTGAGCATTATGATCTAAGTCTTTGGTCACTGCAGCTGTACCAGCATGGTGGGTGTTCCAACCCAGTAATGACTCTTGTACATTCCTGATGGTATAGCCATGTGGACTTGGGTAAGAAAGGGCAAATTCTCTGGATTACCGGGCAAAGTCTCTCATTCTCTTCCCTCAGTCTGTGAACTGCTGAGGCAGAAAAGGAGTGATGTGAGCCCTGCCTATTTACCACCAGAGCCAGATCACATGTGAAGCTGGCTTAGTCTCACCCAAAGCCTGTGGTGACTGTTGCCTAAGTACTTCTGATGTTTATTCAAAGCCCCAGGGCTCCTTAGTGAGCAGGTGACAAATCCTACCAGTACCAGGTCCTTCTCTTCAGGGCAGCAAATTTTCTTTTGTCCCAGGGTAGATCCTGAAATGCCTTCTAGAAACTAAAGCCTAGACTTAGGGGCTTCAGGAGTCTGCTTGGTACTTTATTTTTACTATGACTGAGCTGGTACCCATATTGCAAAACGAAGTTCTCTGAACTTTCCCTTTCCTTTCCCACTGAAAGACTCCCTGAGATGCACTGCCTATAGTGGGGGACTCGGGGTAGGATGACACAGGCACTGGCTCAGCCACCATTGCTGGCATCTCACTGGGTCATGTGCACTCCAAGTCCACTGGTTACATGACAACACAGTTCCAGGAATTGTCCTTTGTGACCTGACTTTCTTACAAATTTAGTACACATTCCAAGCTGCTGTTTTGAGAGCCAGTGATGGAGCTAGCCAGAACTCAGATCTCAAAACAGAGGATTTCCCTCTGGCTGAGCTGGTCTAAATACTACACTCACGGGCACTGGCAGAATTCTGCCCTGTGCTGTATTCCCCTGTGCCAGGGAAGCTCCAAAGTTCCAAGACAAAGTCCCACAATCACCTTACTCTCCCACTCTCAGGCACATAGATTCTCTCTTCACTCCCATGGCACTGCCAGGAGCATAGGGGAAGGATGGCATAGACAATGAATTCTGTCTTTCCTCTTCAGTGCCTCAATATAAGGTCAAAACCAATTATGATTGCTCACCTGATTTCCTGATTTTTGGTTCTTCTGAAGGTGCTTGCTTGTGTGGACAGTTGTTGAATTTGGTGTTTAAGGGAGTGATGATCATTGAAGATTTCCACTCAGCCATCTTGCTACCAAGGTCTCTCTGCTTCTTTTAATTTTCTTTTATTTATTTTTAATTTTTTTTTATTAAGACAGAGTCTCACTTTGTCACCCTCAGTAGAGTGCTATGGCGTCATAGCTCACAATAACCTCCAACTCTTGGGCTCAAGCGATTCTGTTGCCTCAGCCTCCCAAGTAGCTGGGACTATAGGTGCCCACCACAACTCCCAGCTTTTTTTTGTAGAGATGGGGTCTCACTCTGGCTCAGGCTGGTCTCAATACTCTGAGCTCAAGTCAATCCACCCATCTCGGCCTCCCAGAGTGCTAGGATTAAGGCATGAAATATTGCTCAAATCAATTGCCTTGAGGCATTTTAAGTGTTGTGTCATTAAGAAACAGTTTTGCAAATAATTGTTCTAATAAATAAGTTTAACTTTATTTTTCCATGTCCAAAGGCATCAAAAATAAAAAGTCTACCAAAAGCTTATGAAGGTTGGGCACAGTGGCTTATACCTTTAATCCTAGCACTTTAGGAGGCCAAGGCAGGAGGATCCCTGGAACTCAGGAGTTCAAGACCAGCCTGAGCATGAATGAGAACCTATCTCAACCAAAGTAAGAAAAAATTAGCCAGTATGGTAGTGGACACCGGAAGTCCCACCTACATAGGAGTCTGATGCAGGACAATCACTTGAGTCTGGGAGTTTGAGGCTGCAGTGAGCCATGATGACACCACTGCATTCTAGCCAAGATGACAGAGGAGACCTGTTCCCCCCCCCCAAAAAAAAAAAAAAAACCTATGGATACTCCAGGTGTGATCTCTCCTCACACTCATTCACACATCCACAGCAACCTCCTGATTACAGTGTTAAGGACTGGGATCAAAAATATGCAAATATACTCTGATTCTTTAGGAAATTAATCAAAAGCAACTTGTGGGAATGGAGAAATAGCAGGTCTTCCACTAATGTCGTTTTGTTCAACTTTGTTTTGTTATGACGTTGTTGAGAAAAAAGAATCGATTCCTGGCTCTGGCCACCGAGTGGGTCTGCACGTTCTCCCTGTGTGCGTAGCTTTTCCCTGATACACTGGTTTCCTCCAACTTCCCAAAGATGCGCACTGTTAGGTGAACAGGTGCACCTACGTAGTCAGCGTGTGAGCGAGTGTGGGCATGTGTGAGTGCGCCCTTGGATGGCGCTGCGTCCCCTTCAACCTGGGTACCTGCCCTGCGCCCTCAGCTAATGGGACAGGCTCTGGCATGCCAGCACCCTGAACTGGGGTCAGTCGGTTGGAAAATTAATAACCAATATTATAAAATGAAAGTTCATAAAGCATACCATCACCATCCAAACACACGATGATATAGCATGTGGTGCCTAAGCGCTCAGCCAGCCCACCACCGCCACGTTTCTTCTTGTTTGTTTCTGAACTTTGTAGTGATGCGAGGAGCTCCTGAGAATTTTCACTTTGCAAGCATTTCTTCCTCATTTTAACCCACCAGGTTTTGGTGAATCTGCGGTAACTTACTGGTTCACCAAAAATTGAGTAATGATCTTACTTGAAAAAAAAAAGAAATTACCCTTTCTTAAATGTATGCATAGCTCACATTAATTTCAGTGTTTAATATTCGAGGGGTTTGGGGTTTATTTAGAAGTTCGGTGATATTTTTGTGATCAGATATATGCCGCAGGATCTTAACTCTTGTGTCTATCAATTAGCCTCTGGCAACACTGATGTCATTGGACGTGGTGTTGCTTGAAGGCAGTTTCTAAGAGCCTATTGATACCACTAAGTGGACTTCCTGTATATTAAATACAGTACATGGCATTTTTTTGGTTTCCTTTTTCCCCTAAGCACATCTGAATGGCACCCTAGCTTCCAGAAAGAAAAGAGCTTTCCCCAGAGTAATCTCATCCACCCTTTAACTAACTACGAATTCTAGTGGTCTGAAAAAGGACCCACAACTCCACACGTCTCTCCAGGATTCATTCAGGTACACACAAGTAAGTCTGTTACTCAGACTTAGTGATTTTTGTATGCCATGCCTTAATTTCAATAATTATTTTTGTCTCTTTGATTTAAGACCTGTTTTTTAAACAAATTAACCACTTCCCAATCATTCCAATTTTTTTTTTTTTTTTTTTTTTTTTACTTTTTACCTAACACCGATTTCAACAAACTTTATGATCATAGCATTTTACATACTTTGGGAGCAAAATAAGTGGTCTCAATGGAGCAGATTTTATTAAGAAGAAAAGTAGTTTTTCTATGTTTAGGAACTAAACACCAACTAAAAAACTCATTCCTTTTACCTGTAAAGGGATTGACCCTGAACTGACAACAAAATCAGAGGTGGGATATTTAAATGTTAAGTGAGTGGTCAGTTAAGTGCCTGCAGAGGTAAAAGGACAGATAGCATATTTGGTATGCTAATGGACCTATTTACTTCAAGGGAAGTGACAAAAACATCAATCAAATCAGAATAGGCTATTAAGGATTGTTAACTCCTTTTCAGATGAGCAATGATTTCCATTGGGATTTAAATAAATATTCATGAAAAGGACCAATGACAGAAATTTCACCAAAAATCGTGCCTTGGTAAGGTTTCAACATAGGTGATGACATGATTTACATGACTTATGTGGCTCCCAATTTCATAGAAGTTTTGAGTATTTGTGACCTGCTCCCCTTTGTAAAATGCCAATAAAGATTTGTGTTCTTTTTCTATTTTAAGCCCAAAATACATTTAAAATTAAGCTTTAGACGTACCTCTAATACTAAAAAAACTGAGTAAGATTTTTTTTCAGCCATAAAAACGTCACCATTTCTAATGCATTGGTATTGTTTAGAATGGGAAAGTATAAAAAATTAAGGAAGTAGTATAAAATCAAAATTCAGAATTATATGCTTAATTATGTAATAATTAAATAATAATATTTTTATTGAACAAGTCAAGCCTTAGGTGGCTTTTCTACCACCACCTAGTGAAAGTTCTGTACAGGTTTACATTAAGTACCTTAAAATCAAACCCTACTAGTAAAGTCCAGTTCACTTCAATCCATTTCAGTAAGTATCTAATGAGGGCAGGGCTGGTAACTCACGCCTATAATTTCACTGCTTTTGGAGGCCAAGGAGGAAGGATCACTTGAGTCAAGGAGTTCAAAGCTGCAGCAAGCTATGATCACCTCACTCTGTCATTACAGCCTAGGTGACAGAGTGAGACCCTTCTCAATGAAACAAACAAACAAAAAAAAAAACGTATTAAGCTGCTACTCTAATTTTAGGAATGGTATGTAGACTATGCTAGGAAAACACACATAGGGACTCTATCTTAAAATTACTTAAAATTGAGATGGAAAGGCAAACAAATGAGACAGCCAATTCTTAAATAATATGGAACAGCATTAAGTAGACACTGAACATAAAAGAAAAGATAGAAACCAAATGTAGGCCTAAAATTTCAAGTTGCTAGATGAAGTGAGGCTGGAGATAGGGTTTAGAAATATTGATAGAAACGAGACTGTAAAGGTAAGTAAAAAATCAAGAGGATGTTAACTTGGTATATGAAATATTGAGAAACCTGGAAATTTCTTAGTCATAAGATTAACATAATAAAAGTAAGATTTTAGGATAATTAGTCCAGAAAAAATTTCCAGTGGTCTGGAGAAAACCAAAAAGATGGAGACCATTTAGATGTAGTATTCCAACTATGAGTTGATGAGAAGACCTAGGAAGATCAACAGTAACAGAAATGAAGATGAATAACCAAAATGGGATATTTCAAGAGAAAATAAGAAAGAATTAGTGACGAGTATTTGAAAGTAAGAAAGAAATCAAGGCTTTGCGCATGGTCAACACCATTAGCAAAAGGGAAAAAAAAAAAGAGATAAAAATTACATGAGGAGCATGGAAGCTACTGATTTACTCAACTGCAAATACTGAGTATGAAATGATATTTATGTTTTTATGTTAGAGAATCCAAACAGAAATCCTGAGGTTTGCTTTTCAGAAGTTAGTTATTAACTAATGATAGCATTATGTGGCACTTCTTTATTTAGTTCTTTACCAAAGAGTAAAGTTTCACAGCAAATAAATCCTTATGAAAATTAGTCTTGATAAGAATTCATAGTCTACTAATTGAGTCCCTTCTAACTGCCAGTCACTGTGGTAGACACTTTCCCATACATTATCACATTTAATTCTCGTAGCAACTGCGTGAAGTTGTTTATCTAGAAATTCTAATTAATTATATTGTAATGAAAATGCAACTGCCAAATATTAATCAAGTATTCATTGAATTAATTAGACATATATTGTTTGATTTCTAATCCTATACTGCTCCACTGCCCAGATTCCAATTTTCCTTTTAATAGACATTAATAGCACAAAGTAACAAAAAGAGTAGCTCAATGTCAAATAATACACATGAATAAAATGCCTTAGCGAACAGAGAAACATACTGGGGGATAGAAGATCCAAGTCACACACTAAGCTCAACCTTAGGTAAATCACTATATTTTCTTGAGGGTTTATTACTTCATCTGTCACGTGAAATAAATGTTTCTCATTCAGTCAAACTTTGGGAGTTGCTGCACAGGTCAAATGAAGTATTGTTGAAAAGCTATCAACTAAACAGAAAAATGCAAATCAAAGGTTTAGGAGAGAGGAAAGAGGGCATTTTTCTCTTGGTCCCTCTTCTCCCTCTTTTTTTAAAATCCTTTCTGAAAAATACTTTCAGGATAAAGAGAGGAGGCAGGAGAGGGACCATGTTTTGGTTTCAATTGTCTATGGTCCTCATCAATGTCCAACATCATCCCTTTTTTTCCCAGTGCTCCTAAGTCTATGTACAGAGACGTCCCTGCAACTAAGACCATCAACTTGCCATTAATGATGGTTTATGTGGCTTTACTCGACCATTATTATAACTTTTGACTTTAGTCTGTAAACTCATCAATGAGTGAAGAAGTCTGTTGAAGAGCCAGAAGAGTGAAGATTGGACATACACCAGGATATTTTAACTACAAAATGTGAGGTGAATTTACCTATAGAGTCTACTTCTTTCAAAACAGAGCCTTAAAAGAAAAGCTATCAAGTCACTTGGACCAAAACCCATAAACAACTTCCCTCATGGTTAACTTTAAATATATATATAATTACACGTTAACCCAACCACCACTGCTGTGTGAGTCTGATGTTAATGATCAAGCTTTCATTTCTGGGGAACAAGTGAAGCACTAACCAGCAGAGGCTCAGACTGTGCATCTCTGTTCTTGAACCTGGTCCTTGCCTGTTCCAAGCCCTGCCCTTGCTCATTTATCTTGGTACCATTTACCTTCCTCATTTCATGCTGGACAGCTCACTTCCATGGTAACGCTGACATGCTAACATTAGAGACATCTCAGTCTTTCTGTCTGTAATTACTCAACATTGAAGCACAAATTTTCTCTCTGAAACACACAGAGTTACTAATTAATTGTATTTCACTACTAATTCCACTCTAGTTCAATCTAATGAATTTGTGCAGTGCAAAAACTATAAAAGTTTCGCCTCTCCCTGTGATTCCTTCAGTATAAATGCACATAAATGGTCCTTAAAATATCTTTGACTCTCATGTTGCTAGGGTGAGAAAACTAAATAGCTTTAGTCAGGGTAGGGAATATGTCATCAGATGCTCCCATCTACCACTCAAGGTTTTCATCTAAGACTGTAAGCATCCTCTGTTTTTACCAGGGTCCCCCACCCCCTCCAACTTGCTAAGAGCTGCTTACCACTAAATGTTGCCTTAATCTGGCCTACAGTCAGGGAAAACTGTCCTATTTAACATGGATTGAACTATGTACAGTATTTGTGCATTGGAGCTGTGAAGCAGACTTTTTATTTCCCTCAACTTCCCTGTCACCCTCACTGTAACAAATGCCACTTACAGAGCCACTACCTATGGCACTGTACCTAGACCTTATAAATACTAAGTCTGAAATTATCGCTTATATAGGTAAAACATAGGCAGTTTCTTCTGACAGACCAAATATTTTTATTCAAAACCTTCTGAAACCATAAAAAGTGGATGTAATCAACCCTATTTTAGAGCTGAGAGAACAAAAATCAGATTGACAAGTAATCTAGGCCACTTTTGGACACCCGGGGAAGTGGTGGAGCCCAATTTAAAAATAACTACCAAACAGCCATCATCACATCTATATAAACATAGAGTCTGAGGGTAGATGGGAGCATAGAAGAATCCATGAAAGTAACTAAAGGTAAAGAATACACACTAAGAAGCAGCGTGAAATGACAATGTAGCAGCATCAAGTAATAACAAACTTAAAGAATTCCACTGGGAATAATGATGAGACACTTGTCACCCACCATCTAAGACAAGACAGAAAGGTAAAGAAGTGCAGATACGTTACAAAATTAGCCGGAAAATAAAAAGTATATATATACTAGCAGCTTCATTTTTAAATATAGGAATGGCTTACTCATCAAATTAGTTGACTCATAATTCTTTTTTTTCTTTCAAATGGGTAATATCAGGAAATCTAAATAAAAATAAAGAGGCAAGTGATTTAAAAATCTTAATAAGCTGGCTTTCAAGTATAACTCATAAGCTGGGATGCAAAATGGGAAAATAAGAAGAGCAAATAAGGAATGCAAAATGGGAAAATAAGGAACCTGGTGGCAGGATTGAGGTGCAGTCCTGATCCTGAGTTGTCTGCCCCACGGCTGCTTCTAATAATGGACTTACAACTCAGCAGTACAACTATGAGGCAAAAGAAAGAAGGAAGGGATTGGGTAACAAATTCTATGCTGTGAGATAGAACAGAAATCAAAAAGAAAAATGTCAAAGCTGGAAAATATAAAGCATTAATATCTAGTAATATTGAATAAAAATACAATATCTTGATAATGTCTAAAGTCAATGAAATACAGGGCCAGTCTTCAGTAAGAGAGAAAATGGTACATCTGACCCAAGAACTATGCTATAAAGGGCACAGAAATCTCTCTTAAACCTGCTACTAATATGGTGAAGGCAGTTGTCTCGATGTCAAGGTCAATGGCACATGTCCATCTGATGAGGTCAGCCTTCCTTCATTCACTCAGAATCATTCATTGAGCTTTCTCTCTCTTTTTTTTTTTTTTTTTCTTTCTGGGATGGGGGGGCAACCATATGGACACATTCAAGATATTTTTTAAATAGAAAATGATCCATAAACATTCTGATCTAAACTAACTGTTTTCATATTTTAAATTTCCTTCCCAGATTTAATCTATGTCAGAGAGGCCATTGTGAACATTAAATTTGTATTCTACATTTTTCTACTTATTACACCATAAACATGTTTCCATGTTTATAATCATCACTTTAAATGCCACCATCTGCAGGGCTTTAAGCTAGAAACTAGGATTTACTCTGAATACTCAAATGAACAACTGAAAGCACTTTTTTCCTTTTTTAATTTCTGATTCCAGTAAAGAGATCTGTGGTGGGTATCTGTTGCTTTTGCCTCGCACTACTCATTGCCCCTCCTTTAGAAGACTGCAGTAAAAGAACCCTCTTTCCCTTTAGAATTCCAGCCTGTCCCTGCCTTTGCCTATTTCATTCAGATAGGGCTGACTCCAGCCCTGGAATTGAGCAGTAACTGGGTTGGCCAAATTGAGTGGGAAAAAGTCATGCGACCCTAGTCACTTGGGTAAGAAATAAAATTATGAAGGATAAGTTCTGCACCTACTAGATTTGAGGCTGCTGAAGTGTAGGCTTGAATTTACCTAGGGCTACTACAGGCAAGAGTGGGACTTCAATCAACAGAGAAGAGCAAAGTTTGAATAAGGGATATGAAAAAGAAGGAAAAAAAAAACACACTCTGATATGTTTTGAATGCCTAAATGCAATATGACTTCTCAAATACTTGAGTCAGTAAATTCCCTCTAAGGTTCTAGTCAATTTGAGCTACACTTCTATTACTTGGAACGGAAATAGCCTTAAATGATACTGTATCTAAGAAACCAGACGTGGCACCCCAGAAGAAAAAGGATATCTAAATTTAGAACCTTAAATTGAGGGAACATGTAACAACTTTCTCTAAGGCATTATTTCATCCACTTATAAACTAAATACAATAAACAGGGACTAGAACTTGAAATTTGTCAAATGCAAGGTTGTGTTGTGATGAGGTTAATCAGGTGACTGGTGTGAGCCTGTGTCGCTAGCTGGGCTGGTTCCAGGTTTAGCTGCGTAACCCATGTCCAACCTCTTTCTAGCTGCTGTTTGCTGCTAGAGTTGTGTAATCAGAGTTGTGTTTTCTGCCTTACATTGTTGGAGACAATTCCCCAGGACAGGCAGCAGTGGTGTGAGGATCCTACTGCGTAGCTGGAAACTTTTGTAGATCTTATCCAAGAGGAATGGAGTAAGAATACTGGGGACTCAGGGACTTACCCTCTTAGGAACCTTCCTGAGGACTCTTTCCCCACCTAGGCCCCTCCTCCCCTCCCTCACTCCCATGCAAAAAAAAATAATTATTAGTATTTTTTCTTGAGATAGAGTCTCACTATGTCACCCTTGGTAGAGTGCTGTGGCGTCACAGCTCATAGAAACCTCAAACGCTTGGGCTTAAATGATTCTCTTGCCTCAGCCTCCCAAGTAGCTGGGACTACAGGCGCCCGCCACAATGTCTGGCTATTTTTTTCTGTTGCAGTTGTCGTTGTTGTTTAGCTGGCCCAGGCTGGGTTCAAATCTGCCTGCCTCAATGTATGTGGTCAGCGTCCTAACCTGAGCTATGGGCACCAAGCCCTAAAAAATAATTTTAGTTGAAAATAGGGCTGAACCAAGAAAAAAAAAATGTGTCCAATTAGGTCTATCTCAGTGTTTTACTGCTATTGAGTCTACGAGCTCTTCCTCTTGTAACAGACACCATGTTAAAAAATGCGCGCGCGCACACACACACACACACACACACACACACATATGTATGTATATAGTATGGCCATTTTACAGATGAGATTATTCAGTATGCAATGGACATGACCCCCAAATGCTTCATTTTAAGCCTCTCCTCCACTTTACATGTGAGGACCAGGAGCCATGAGTGGTCAGACCTCCCAAGACAGCCAGCACATCAGTAACAAGACCCGGGGCTTCAGTGCCCCTCCTCTGCCTCTGCTGTCCTTTCTCTCCCGGAGGCTCACTTGGGTATTCCATTTTCTGACCCATAGCAAAACGAACAGATACAGAAAGTGGGAAAAATAGAGACGGACTGACAAGCTTCAAAACCAGTCAGGAGGGAACTGATAACATTTAGGGAACAGGCCACATTGGAGTTTAGTAAAAGACAGGAGAGAGAAGATGCAGCTAGTGACTCCTTGGAGGAGGCAGAGAAGCCACCCATGTCCTTATTCTCAGCTGCCATACGTGCAATCTCCCCTTCCAGGTGTGAAAACAACCTTGATGGGAAAAATATCCATGGGAAAAAAGATCCCAAAATTAGAAGGAAATGAAATGTTTACCATTGAAGGAAATGATGAGAATCCAGAAGAAATGTCAAAAGATGCAGTTTTGTCCTGATTATTAAAAAAAATCCAATAAGACAGCCCAAAAGAGGTAACTGCTAGCAGTGGACAAAAGACTGGGTAGAAATCAGGCGTTGTGAAATGAAGGTGATCCAGAAAATCAAAATGACAGAAGTAGTAGGTACTTTATTCACCTAATTAAAGCTATTTAAGCTCAATTCTTTGAAGATGGCACTTGAGACCAAGGTCACTCTGTGTACTCTCCTATTCCCTTCCATCATAAGGAAAAGCACTTAAAGAGAGACATGGCCAGTTCCTCATCTTTCTTAATGTATCCCGGGGATCAGGTCCAAGCACAAATCTCTCTTAAAGAGCTTGGATAAGCACCACAGGGTGCTGAGTAAAACAGACACCAAGAACCCCAAGGTGGCTTATTTAAGTAGCTAATTGCTAACTGGTAGGAGGTGGGTGATGGCGGGGAGTGGGAATGGGCCCACCTTCTGCATGAATGAATCCAGCACATGGAATTCATGTTCATATTTACATTTATAGCTTACAGAATTTCTATGTCATTGACCCCAAGCTGATAAACAAAATTACAAAGTTCATTTTAATTTCACAGACTTGGCCAATCTCATCAGTCTCCCCATTAGGTTTTCATATTAGAAGAATGAGGGGGGAAAATGAGAAAGCATATGTTTATAGCCGAGAATAAATATAACAATAATAAAGGAAATAAAAAAAGGAAAACTAACCTTGGCACAGTTACTTTAAATTTTTCCACCTTTCTCATATGGATAGTTTCCAAGTTCTACCATTTCAAAGAAAACACCTCATCGAGGAACATGTAATTGCACGTTGTTTCCATTCTTTAAATGTGGGAAATGAAGCCTTTTCACATTCACATCATCAGCTGTGCCCCAGGAAACCTTCCATTCTTTCCAAATTAGTTTTTGTATCATTAAACCGATCAGCATTACGTGCTTAGGATTATTTTCTGGAATAAACTCTGAATCATTACCTACATCATATATGCAGTAAGTCAAATAATGACATCATTATACTGCACGTGAGCACTGACCCTAAGTGACCAGGACCTAAGGAAATCAGGGTAGTCCTAATAAGAATCAGGCAGAAGGCTTAATGAAAATCAAACAGCAAGCCTAATAAGAAACAATGTATTTTGCCTCTCCTTCCAATTCGCTTTTGATTTGCTTTTCATGACAATCTCTGTTTGAAGTGGAGCTCCGCAGGCTAGAACTCTCAGAGCTAACTTTGAGCTGAGTAATTCCCAGGTGGTTCTCTGGGCCATTTGATCTAGGACAAGTACCACTCACTCATGCAGTAAGTCACCAGAACCATAGGTTTCGACTTGGCTGTTTTTTATTCAACAAGCGTTGACTGAGCTCCTAGCATAGGCATTAGGCGCAGAAACCAACAGGAGAAATAAGAAACTTCTTAGACACTACTTAGATATCATTGAATGCCAGACACAATGACATTTTTCTTTTTTTTTTTTATTGTTAAATCATAGCTGCGTACATTAGTGCAATCGCCTGTACCCATTCTAAGATGCACCGTAGATGTGGCCCCACCCATTACCCTCCCTCCACCAAAACCTCCCCCCCTCCCTTCCCCTTTCTTGGTCCTTTCCCCATAGTCTTGTGGTATAGTTGGGTTATAGCCTTCATGTGAAAGCTATAATTTAGCTTCATAGTAGGGCTGAGTACATTAGATACTTTTTCTTCCATTCCTGAGATACTTTGCTGAGAAGAATATGTTCCAGCTCCATCCATGTAAACATGAAAGAGGTAAAGTCCCCATCTTTCTTTAAGGCTGCATAGTATTCCATGGTATACATGTACCACAATTTGCTAGTCCATTTGTGGACAACAACATTTTTCATCAATAATTTAATATTCCCAGTATCTCTAGAAGGAAATATATGTTTTACCCCCTTTTACAAGTGTGGACAGTAAGGCTCATACAGATTAAGAGACTTGCCCAAGGTCATGCTGCTATGCAGAGGCGGAGGTGACAGGAAAAATTCAATCTGCCTCCATCTCAAGCAGCACAATGCACTCAATTTGCACCACTTTTTTTTTTTTTTTTTTTTTTTTTTTTTGTAGCTTTTGGCCGGGGCCAGGTTTGAACCCACCACCTCCAGCATATGGGGCCAGCACCCTACTCCTTGAGGCACAGGCGCCACCCTGCACCACTTATTATACAACTGTTGATATTCAACTACTTTTTTTTTTACCTAGAAGATGACAAATGTGTCCCCTGTTCCCCAGAAGAAAGAGTATGGTAGAAGAGGCAGAACCAAAAGCCAAGCAATAAAGGACTGTACCGTGATCACCCACAGCACCATATGAGTGTGCCCAGCCCACTCCCATCACTCCCAGCCACTATTCCTTGGCCTTACCTGTAAGCCCAAATCTCTTTTCTGTCTCCACATAAAATCCAGCCACAGACACATTAAGAGAGCACATAATATGCTCATCTATGCCCTCCTTTATCTTAATCCTGAGACTCCAACCACCCTCTTGTAACTCTCATAGGCTAGATATGGAAAAACAAAAAAGATTTGGCAGTATTTGCCCTGCCTCAGAAACAGAGTCAAATAGCCTGATCAGAGAGGACGTGGTATGTGTCCACAGAAACCATTGCAGGATGCTACATGGAATTTGTACAACATTCTGTTATACAGACTATTTACAAGCTTGATCGTATGACTGAAGCACATTTTAAAGAATGAATATAATTTGAGTAGTCACATGCTTTGAAAATAAATAATTTTTTAAAAAATAGTATCTGTCTTCTGTTGTGCACATTGAAAAAGTTCTAAATTCTCAAAGCACATTCACCTCTGCTCTCTGCATCCCACATGTCCTGCTAGTAACTCAAAATGCATGAGCCTTGAAGGAAGATCAGAAACTTATTCACCCCTGAGTCTGGTTTCCTACATGTGTTAAGAATGCAAAACTGATAGAATTGGTTGGTTAACACAATTTTTACAGGGGATTCATCATTTGTTTCCAAGACTATCAGTCCCTTGAAAGCAAGGACCACAGCTTTTAATCCCAAATTTTTCACACATTAATTGGCACTCAATAACAAGGCAGTTATTTAGTCCAGGTGCAGTGGCTCAAGCTATAATCGTAACTCTCTGGAAGGTAGAGGCAGAAGAATTGCTGCATCTCAGGAGTTAGAGACCAGCCTGAGCAAGAGCAAGATCCCATCTGTACTAAAAAATAGAAAAATTAGCCAGGTATTGTAGCAGGTACCTGTGGTCCCAGGTGCTCAGGAGGCTGAAGGAGGAGGAACCCTGGAACCCAGGAGCTGAAAGTTGCTGTGAGCGAGGCTGATGCAATGGCACTCTAGCCTGGACAACAGAGTGAGAGTCTGTCTCAAAAAAAAAAAAAAAATGTACTTAGTTGCTCAGTTGGTTTATGTGAGTCTCAAATAGAATTTGTAACTACCATCATGATAAACCAATGAGAACTTGTGTCTTTAGCCTTGATGTTTGTAATCAAAAAAGGGCTGAGTTGCAGGAAACAATGTCTTATCAGTCAACCATTAAAAATATTCCACGTGGTATTAGACCTGTGCACAGCCAAAACTGACCAACATGAAATACTTCATCTTTTTGGACAACATGCCCAGTAAATTATGAAAAGAAAATGGTATTTTATGAGAGCCAGGCAATCTCATTTTCTAGGCGGCACATTTCATTCATATTGCAGTTATTAATAGGTCACTGGCAGGATTCATAACTGGTGCCATGCCGGGAAGGTACCCACACACAGATGATCGCCGAGCTAAGCAGTGGTATATCTGTTCTCTCCAGAGCAGTAACTTTATCAAAACTATCACCAGTGTCCTTTGAACCCCACTCTGACATTTTCTAATTGGATTTCAGGTTGTGTTCACCAGAGTTCCTAGAAGACTTTCTTTAACTCTAAAACTTTCAAAATCTCCCTTTGACTAATGAATTTTTACCTCCTAACATTAGTGTTTCCTCCACAGACTCCTGCATGAAAAAGTGCCTGGTCGTACTTTTGTAACTCTCACATCAGCTAGTCTCTTGCATGAGCAAACATATTCAATATTTTTAAAATTAGAAGTTGAAGAATACACAGGATGAGATGTCACTAGAAAGTGAGCGAGGACAGATAATTAAGGATTAAAATCCAAACCATTACCTCTCATGCCAGGTAGAGCAAGAAGCATGGCCGGCTTCTCATCTCTGTAGAGAAATATAGATACGATGTATCAGATAAGGCATTCTGTAGTTTTCATTATAAAGTTAATATTTATCTCACAGCACTGAGTTTATCTTACCAACACATCTCATTCAGAAAAAGAAGAATTTCTTGATTTACCACATTAAAGTAAATATTGCTGTGAGATATGTGTTAAATTTTTAATAAAAGCTGCCCTATCTTTGTTGGATCAAACAGAGCTGCTTCAGCGGAGATACAAACAAAACCAAATAAAAATACATAATCTCAAATACTGAGCATCACCACACGTGTCAACCACCCTGCCCATGACAATTGCAGTTTTATGTGACCAAGCATTTCAGAGCTTCCACTAAGTTTATTGTGAGTCATAATCTTAGAGCTAAAAATTGCAATTACCTGTGCTTGGATTCCCGGCCCACGGGAGAGAATTTCCAAACTACATACTCCTCCAGCTTGAACTGTGCTCCCGAAAAGACACAGAAGTGAAATTCAATTCAATTAGATTTACAAACATCATCCTTTGCCATGTGTGGATATATTTTTAGTATGGAAGATTTATTAGCATGCTGTGTTTTCTCTGCCCAGGATAAAGTTAGATATAAAACCCCAGTTTGTTTTCACTGATCCCATATTCCTTAAGTTAGCAATAAAAATTCTATTACTGACGAGCAAAACCAACCTGATATAGTGACCCTGATTCTTCTCCTCATATAAAGGAGAATGAGAAGTCAGCAAGCCTAGGATGATTCTGCACGTGTTTACGGAATGATTCTCCAACAGCCTGAGGTAAGCAGGATAGAGGGGGGCATATAAGACAAAATATGCACAGAAAAGAAGACTGCTTCAAATATCCAGATTCAGAAAAAAAAGAATAAAGTAAAAATCTTCAAAATTACAGTACGTAATATACCCCAACTACAGTATATAAAACAAATAACTGCATTTGGGACAACAGAAAGGAAGACTGGCCTCCTGTGTACTGCTCCCTGTCATGTAACAGAAAAGCACCATCACCCAACACCACACACTTTGCCTCCAGGCTCCCTGCATTGGAATCCCAGCTCTGCCACGTCCTAGCTGTGTGACCTTGAGGATGTTTCACAACCTCTCTGTGACTAGGTCTCCTCATCTATTAAATGGAGATAATAATCATATCTATCTCTCAGGGTTAACAGGAAAATTAAATGAGCTAATATCTGTTAAGCTCTTGGAAAGAATCTGGTACAGAGTAAATAATGCTACAAAAGGGTTTATTTAATAAAGTCAAATGTTGGTTCTGCTGGCTGTATTTATATAATCAGAAAATAGAGATAAATTCAAACCCTACATTTTTCTCCAACTCCATGATTTTTCACACCCCCTCTGCCCAACTCATTAGCCTTTTAAATACAATTGAACCTGTTTTCTTCTTTTAATAAAAAGAAAAGCTAACGTTTAGTAAACACTCCCTGTGTGCCAGGCAATTATCTGTTACTTATCTCATTCAGTCCTCATAAAATCCAGTAACGTGAGTGATAGTATCATCCACATCTGAAGAAATGAAGGCATTGAAAGATTATGTGTATTGGGCAAGATAACATAGTTATTATGGAGCAGAACTTGAATTTGAACCCAGTGCTGAAATTTAGTTCACAGAAAGAAATTATTACAGAGTATGAAAATATACCATTGTAGAAAAATATTCCTAACAAACTATCTTTTAAAAAATCAGTCTTTATTCAAAAATCCCTTTTATGCCAATCAACCTAATGCCTAGGCAGCTTGCAAATCTATGAGAATGAATGAGTATTGTTTTAAGCCACTGAATTTGGGGGTGGCTTCTTTGCAGCATGCTTACAGCAAAAGTTCACTGATACAGGATTTTTGTATACTTTTGATAAATGAAACCAAAACCAAATTTGAAAATGTTTTTAAACTACGAAACAAAGAAATGTTGAAAGCCTGTGTATTTTCTTTGATGAGTGAGAGAGGGAGGGAGAAACATAGCAATAAACTGATCTTAGGCTGATTCCTTAAATGCAACATAAATAAGGCTTCCTAAAAACAAAGTTGAAAAGAAAAAGCTTGTCTGTTTAACACTAATGTCTGTTACCATATTTCAAGTTAACATACTTTTGTAATAAATAACAAAATGACATTTTCAAATCTTACAGAAGATCCAGGCCTCTGTGAAGACCAGGAGAATGCTGTCATAAGAGTTCATATCACATACAAAGCCAATAACCAAAAAAATCAGTTAAACCACTGGAAAAGAGAAATATCAACTAGTGATATAGGTGTTTCCAAAGAGGTTAATTCAAATGTCAAAGAATTAAGAGATGCCCTTGCAAAAACTGATAAAGCTCTTCGGTAATTTCACAGAAACAATTTCTTTTATGATTGTATTATCCAAATAAGCCAAGACCGTAACTACTCCTCCATGGGCAGAACTGAGCTAGCAAAGTACACACTGAATAGGTGTGTGGGGAGGAGGTTTTGATTTTTTTTTTTTTTTTTTTTTTTTTTGGTACATAGTTGAAATAACATCTAAATTTGTTTAGATATAAGGGCAATTGGATATATTTTATAATTATATATTTTTTAAGATAAAGCCATTTTTCTCATTTTTTGCCAGCATTTTTAGTGGACTCACTTTAAGTCATTTTTTTCTCCAGTACCAATTATTCTCAGATAACAAGGTAATGAGGACTTCCTCTCCCACATGTCTCTCTGCCTACCTAAGAGTTTCCAATAAGTAAACCCATCTAAGTTATAAAAAGATTATTTCAAGAGTAATCCTGCTATCTGGTGGCAAAACACATAAACAACAGGAGTAAAGGTTGAGCTGGAGTACCAAAGAAAGGGTCGGCATGCATACCACATTTCTTAAAAATGACAGATTTTCTCATCTGAACTAAAAACAAACAACTTAAATTTTGTCAAAGATTCATCAACTTTAGGGGTAAAGGAAAGGAATTGAAAGGATGGAATATTATAGACTACTGTGTGCTAAGTACTATTGGAAAACTAGCATTCAATATAGGAGAAAATTTGAATCATTAAGATCTTTCACCAATAAAGAACAACTCTCCGAACCAATTCAATCACCACAAAGATAAACTGGTCCGTTAGCCATTGTGACATAAATGTATTCCTGACCTAGACTCAGGCACAAAGAATTTTGGAGCAGGAAGAGATTCTAAACATTTTCTAGCCTGCCAGTCTCGTTTCACAGATGATAAGACAGAATCCAGGATTAAGTGACTTGTCTAAGACCATCCTACTTGTTAGAGTCAACACAGGGTCTGGAATCTAAGTCTCTCAACTGACAGCCTTTCTCTTCACTGAGAAATGGTACTACAGTTGCCAAAGAGATCTTCAAGCAAAGCCTGTTTTTCCTATTTCTCCTATTTGAAAAGGAATGAAATAGATGTATCAACAGTGAGTTTCCTATTATTTTCCATGTTTATACACAGCAGAACAGGGATGCAGGGGCACTTCAAGCAGGGCAGCCTGTGGATTTCATTAGCCCCCCCCCCCCCATGCCTACTACCTCGTGCAGCAGCCTTGTGTGCAGAAAGCAGCCTACACAACGGTTCTCAAAGTGTGATCCTTGGACCAGCATTGTCAACGTCACCTGAGAACTTGTTTAAAGTGAACATTCTTGGGTCCTTTTACAGACATACTATTTGAGAAACCCTGAGAGTGGAGCCCCAAACACTCTGTGTTTTAACAAAGCCTTTGTGTAATTGGGATGAATAAAAAATTTGAGAACTGCTGGTGTGTACAATCAATTCTGTGGGTACCTTAAAAGAATCAGAGGATGTTTCACCTGCAAGGGGGGTTTTATCAAATATTGAAAAGCTACCTTGCTTGGTGAGTGTGTTTTGTTATCTGAAATTTGAAAGCACTTGCACAAAACTATCCTGATAGCAGTTGTTTCAATTAGCTAGCATTCTCACCTTTATTCAAGATTGGGGGTGGTGGTGTTTTTCTTTATTTCTTACAGGTAATGAGTCTTCCTATTCATGCAGAAATGAATAAATGAGCAGAGGTGGGAGAAGTGTCCTAAGAGCATGGGAGACCAGTACAAGAGACATCTTCATGGCCTTCTCTTCCCGTCCCTCTTCTACCAGGACCCTCTGTCTCTGGTTCCATCTCAGCCTGACCCACAAGCATCTCTTCCAACTAGAGATTCTCATGCTGTCACTAAATGCTGTTGATATGGCCTCTGTCCCCTCAGTTCCCATAACTGTCACCTCCACCCTTTACCCTTCACTTTTTAACTGCTGTGACTTCCATTTTTTGACTGCAAATTTGACTATGCACTCACTCAGCTTCAGAAGATTGAGCAATCTCATTACCAGAAGAGACTTAAGCCTTGTCAGGTTCATCCAATACAGAAGAAAAAACTCAGGTCTGGGACAGTTAAATAAATTATTCATAGTTACAGCACTTCCAATTAAAGAAATAAGGCTGGGCACGGTAGTTCATGATAGGTCATCCCAGCACTTTGGGAGAAGGCCAAGGTAGGAGGATTGCCTGGGCAACATTGTGAGATCTGTCTCCACAAAAATGAGAAAAATTAGCTGGGCAGGATGGTGGCACACCCCTGTGGCCCCAGCTACTCAGGAGGCTAATTCAGGAAGATCGTTTGAGCTCAGGAGTTCATGGTTACAGTGAGCTATGATCACACCAGTGCACCCCAGCCTGGAAAACAGAACAATACACCCTATCTCTAAAAAGAAATCAAGAAAAAAAGAAAATGAATAAAGAGAGATGATTGTACATTTCATTTTGTAGACTTCTTGCTTAAATCTAGCATTTTAGCCCTTCCAAAATCATGTCAAAGCTTGATTTGTACAGCTATTTTTCCTAGGTTAGAATGATTTCAAAAACTTTCTAGACCTGCCTTTTATATTTTCAACCAGCCTTTGCTGAGAATAGTCAGAACCAAAAAGTACTTAGTCCACCTGAGACCTACCTTGAGGTCACCATGAGGACACTGGTTCTGATTATTTAATCCAAATATAATGACAGTTATTTTCATTCAGTCTATATTTTAATATCATCATGAAGATATTTCTTTTTTCAGCAACTAGTATGAACCATACATGGAAGATAAAGCATTTAAAAGAATGGGAAGGAAGAGAACCTATCCTACAGGGCTTATATTCTAGGAAAAGAGAGTTGGCCCACAAAATAAATAATAAAACAGCACGTCAGATGACAGTACATGCTAAGGAGAAAGCCAAGTGGGGTGGAGAATAGAGAGTGTTAGGGAAGTTTACAAATTGACATAGAGTGGTTGAGAAAGTTCATTCAGAGGGAATATTTTAAAATCCTTAGAGACTCTCTTATTAGTATTTTGTTGAAATGTTAAACATTTGCTTGACAACAGCCCTACTTAATTCTTATTGAGGATCACTAAAAACCACACATTGTGGAATTTTCTAGAACTTAACATCAACCTTGAAAATTTATATTTTCCTGAATTTGCCCTTTATTTTCTCAGAATCAGCAATTTCGGAGATATCAGCAAGAAAACACAACTACTGTCATATAAAAATAGATAGAAAATACAGTGTCACATCTTCAGAACTATTTGTTTCCCAACACGGAACAATACCAGGGAAATTATTATTTAGAAAACATGTTTTCCCCATCTGTACCCTTATCCACTGAAAGAAAATATCAGTGTTTATTATTATTATTATAGCAAGCTTCACAATAAACTAAGAAATGGCCACATGGATAAAAAAGAAAAATTGTGGTAGGAAAAATAGGATGAATCTTTAAAGCATTCTTTGCAGAGAACTGTATTCACCTTTGTGTCCCAGCCTCGACTAGTAAAGATATGATTTATTTATCTGGAGCACCTCATGTCAGATATAGCGTCTGCATTGTCCAGGGGATATCTTTTATGCTGTTTTATGGCTTGGTACACCCAGGAACAATGAGTTCAAGTAATCCGGTCAAGGTCAAATGCCAAAAGTTTCTGGTTTTGTCTATTTTAAAACTGGAGAACTTAATGATGTCCCCTTTTTACTGTACTCACCAGGATGCATTGTCACTTTCTTTACTTCTCTGTCCAATTTTGCAGAAAAAAAAAAACTGGAAATTTTAACTGCTTTAACTGTTTTGGTAACTTTAGCTCTTCCAAATTTGGCAGTGACAATAATTGTTTGGCAACCCATATAATTAGCTACTATAAAATGTCTGGAAAAATGAGACATGGTTTAAAGAAGAAAAAAGGAATATTTGGGGGATAGCAGGTGAAACAAAATAAAAACAAAAACAGACAAAACACTTCATAAGGAATAACCAGTATTTTTGAATAAGATTTCCCAGAGTCTTACACAAAATCTGATGATTTATTTAGCTTTGTTTGGAGAAGACTTCACGGGTGAGTCAAAACCTTCAAACCACACTGGCCTTTGTGCAATAAAAATTCTTGTTTTTTGCTTTTTTTCTATTTAGCAATTTTTCAAGGATTGTTCCTAAGTGTCTTACTACGTCAAATTAGAACTTTCTTCCAGGATACTTTCTACATCCCTTAATTCTCTCCTTCATTTTTTCCTGGGTTCGGTAATCAGTCCTAGATTGAAATTCTAACCCCTTAAATTACTTGCTGGATACTGTGTAAGACTTAAACCAGTTACATACCTCTCTAAAATTTATTTTCTGTTAAAAATGGCCATAAATAGTATAAAAACTTTTTGAATGATTATTTTGGCCATTAGATAAATAATAAATATGATTTTGAATGATTACTTTGGCCATTAGGTAAATAATAAATATGATACCACTAATAGTAATTGTTAAATCAAAATATGAATTTTGAGCTAATCCAAAAATCTAGAAAACAGAAACAAGTAAAAGGAATAAAATTGCAATGATCCATATTCCTAATAACCATAGACAATGAGGTTAACAGTTTTATGTATATCTTTTCAATACGTTCTTCTATGAGTAAATATAGTACTTTTTAAAATTATCTCACTAACTTAGCTCTTATTAGAACATATAATACCTACCAAAAAAGTGCATGCATTAATGAATTTCTACAACTGAACTTAGCAATTCATGAGGACCATCACTACAGCAGAGCCTGGGAGTCAGGCACTATAGCCATACGGCCTGAGGCTAAATTCTGCTTTGCTATTTCCTAAATGTGACCCTAAAGAGGTTATTTAAAGACAGAGTCTCACTATGTTTTTCAGACTGAGTTCAAACTGCTATACTCAAGTGATCCTTCTCCCTCAGCCTCTTTAGTATAGAGGATTACAGATCTGCACCACCATGCCTGGCTATTAAATCTTTCTAGGTCTCTGGAACCTCATCTGTTAAAAAGCAATCGTTTCTCCCATTATGAAGATTAAATGAGTTAATGTAAATTACTGTATTTACTTAGAACAATGTGAGACATATAGCACACACCCAATAAGGTAAGTTATCATTAACACTGTACAATATCTGGAGAACCTCTTCTCTCACAATAATTAAACTTTCCCTTATGTGCATGGGAGTCATTTTTTTCCTTTAGGAATTGGGTTAGCTTCCTAAAAATCTTCTCTGATTTCCTCCTATGCAATTAGCTAAATGGAAAGCACTCACCATCTCCACAATAAGCTTCATAATTCAATTTGCGATCAGACTCCCTTACCTGGTAACAGGACTGCAAAGCACCTCAAATACAACCTAACCTATCTTTCCAGGCATAAATATTTTTGCTCCCTTTTGTATGTAAGCACTTCTGAAGCTACTTGGACTCTTTTAAACACATCCTACTCTTTTATACTTCTGGCTTTATGGGCTTTCATTTCTCTGTCTCTCTCCTTGAAATGACTTTTTCTATCATGCTTTCAAAATTTCCCACCTTCATTTTAAGTAGGACTTTCTCTCACCTCTGAATTTGAGCATTGTACTCAGTTGGCCACCATTTGCTACCTTTTTAGTTATGAAGTAGGTCACGTGCATTTGGCATTTTATAGCTTACAGAACACTCAAATGCAATGTCTCTTTTCATCTACCCAACAATCTGATGAGATAAATAAACCTGTGATTATTATCCCCATTTTACTGTCAAGGAAATTAACTCTTGGTCTTGAAAATACATCTGGTCCTGCCTAGAATGAAAGCTTCTCCAGACCGAAGGCATTATGTGTCTGAGTTTTCTTGACCACAAGACATATTTACTCTGAGATCCATCTCCTACCCAAACAATTATTATCAATAAAAATAGCACACTTTTTAGCACCTGCTACATATCTCTGGGCTACACACATATGGTTATCATTTATTCATTAAAAATGTGTTGAGTGTCTACTCAATGTCAAGGATGTATTCCATCTGTGTGTGCTAGTGGCTTCCTTGTTTGTAAGGTTATCTGAAAGAGCGTTGGATTATATGCCAAAAGATCCAACTTCAAGTACTGTCTCTGCTAACATACATGTAGAGTTATCTTATGCATTGTTAGACCTTAGTTTCCCCATCTACAGTCTGGAGAGAATAATCTCCATTCAATATGACCATTGATTATGGTCACATCAAATAAACTATGCAAGTGCTTTGCAGGCCTTGTGAAAACACAAAAGTATCAATGTAATGCAATTATTCAGACATGGTCCCTGCTCTGTGGTGAGTATAAGTTACAGTATAAAATGGCATGTACTAACTGGCAGGAGGTATAAATACTATTTAGAGAAAATGCGAAAAAATGACATTGTGCTTTTAAATTCAGACTTAATAATAATTAAGTCTTAGTAATTAAAACATTATTCCTAATCTTACCGTGTCTCTTAATGTTTTCATCTTTAAATAATGAAAATATTAATTCTTCTCATGGAAATTAACTTTCATCCAGAAATCAGATTACCTATTTGAATTTTTAAAAATGTTTTCAATGTCCTGCATTACTGGGGCAGTACTTTACCCAGATTCATTTCATTCTTCTGCACATATTCCAGTGGACTTGTAAGAGTTATTGCCCCCCCTTCCCCGACGTCTGAGGTAGAAAGAATAGGAAAAAATATAAGGAAGCTGCTCTTTGATCTCCACATACATCAATTACAAGTCATAAATCCCCCTGCAGTTGAAGCAAAGACAGAATCTCAAAAGCACATGGACTTTTCCTATTAGAAAATATAAACCAAATAGTGACTATTTGTTGTTTAGATTTATTTTGTGAGTAATGCAACTGAAAAAACAACCCAGCATTGAAGGATGTATCATTTTTAATCTCAGCACTTTTAGCTACTGCCAACACCAGATAGAGTATCTTATTGCAATAATTCAAGGATTTCTCTATTAGTTTCTCTAAGCCCTTAAAGCAAATGAAGCTCTTATGATATAAAACCCCTTCTTTCCCTATTTTTTTCCCAGCTCTCAAGCCTAAATGCATTTCAGGGTAGAATTTTAAATGAACTAGATAAATGAAATTCTATCTAACTGTATTAATTTTTGACACTCTTTTTATGATTCTTTTAAAAAAAGAACACAGAAACGAATTGCAGCTTTGGCTGCTGAACAGTCATGATGAATAGCAGGCTACAAATAATATTTTTTTTTCAAACTTTTGAAAGAACAATTTAGATTTTTAATCTCTTAGGTGGGTTTACAAATACCCCACATCGATAACAGACCAAGGAGCTAAGAAGGAGGTTTCTTAAACAAAGACAAGCATCCAGACATTAAAGGAAGCATTTTCATACTTTTTCTCCCCATTGTTTAACCTTTTGTTCCCATCACAAACATCTACACGGAGTTTTATCTCTGACCTTGAGGGACTATGTAGCTTTATGGAGGCTTCCTTTTAGATCACAGATGACCTTCAGCTGATTATCATTGAGCTCTGACCTGCCTCAGTGATCTGTTCACACAAAATACATATGCTGAACAGTGCTGGTATGTGCAGTGGGGGTAAGTGAATTATTTACAAAAATTTGAGTTGACACCTTTTATCAAATGTGGAAAGATGAAGACAAAACAGCTGCTATTGCTGTCGTAAGCAATCTGCTGGTGATTGAATAAAAGTGTCAAGAAAATGGCTGCTTGATGGCCTTTTGTTCTCCCTCATCCCGCTTGATGTTAGTTTGAGCTGTCAGTTAGGAATCACGGCGGTGTGATTTATCAATAGACTGAGTGACCTTCTATTTTAGCTTGTGATAGAACTAGAAGACAGCGCCCTCTACCGCGAACACACAGCACTGCCTCTTAACGTGCCACGAGGCCGAGGGATTGGTTTGCGTTTGCTAGAAGCAACTCTCCCGTCGGATAATGATGGCTTTTTAAATTTTGTCCTGTTTCCATTGCCTCCACACATTAATTAAAAATTAGTAAAATCCAAAAGAAAAACTTCAAGCACATTTCTATACCTTCCAGCAACCTAATTTAGAAAATCAGTAATTGAGATAAAATGCTTCCTCTTTGCTAATTAAACTGCAGAATAAGAAACATTATCTTTGATAGCAAACTGAATCTTTAAAGAGCGTTTGGATTATATTGATATTAATAACCCATTTGCATTAGCTCACATTATTTTATAGTCTCTATAAAGAAGGATTTAGACTTATTTTTCTGCCATAAAATCGTAGAGTCCTCCAGGAAAGATGTTATTATCAATCAGGGATTTGTGGATCCTTGAGTCATAAGAAACCACTGTGGACTAGGGCCTCACACATGAGCATTCCTTCTGCCATCATATTGAACACCAGATATGTGTTGTTTTTTTTTTAAAGAAAGCTTTCTGCTTTGATAGAAATTTATTTCATTCAAAGCCCCAAAAAGAAGAAAATAAATTATGCGAAAAAGATTATTCCAGCAGTTATTGGAAAGGAAATATTTAACGTGTTTAAAAGAATTAAAATAGCATTATCTGATTTCTAATAGCATATAATCTTTTAATGATCAGATCTAATTTGCTGCAATCTGAGGCAAACATTTGTTCTTTTAAAACCTGTAATACATATGCTATTTCAAATACATGTATTGCCTAAGACTTTTCGTAGTAATTTTTTCTTTTAATTTATCTCTTGCATTTTAAAATTAGACATGAAAAATCACTGTGTTAGTATTATTCTGATGGCTTTTATGAGACTGTCCTACTTAGAAATACAATAGAATGCCAAGTCTTTTTTCACTTTCTCTTAGATGTGATTTTCATTGCACCTCAGAGTAGGGCAGACCAAGTTAGAAATATATAAACAGACGTGCTTCACTAATTCACCAAATGTCCTCTTTGTATTAAATGCTCTTCCCTCCCCTGGTTCAATTTAGATCACTATTTACTTCACTCTCACTTAAATCCACAGAAACACTAAAAACAGATCCAACTTGGGTTTCAGATCTCAACTCTTTGCATAAGCTTTGACTTGTTTTTTTCCCATCCTGATATACATACATACCATGACTCGTTCATAAAAGCTCTGCAGCGAAGTTGAATAATATGTAAATTTTATGTTGTAATGAATTAGGTCCTAAGATCTTTAAAGGTCAGACACCTGGTATAATACATCACATTCTTTAATATCAACTACAAAATAACTGTAATAAATTTTTCCAACACCACATCCTCACACACTGTTACCCACAAGGAAGCACCAAAGAAAATGTGTCATTTGTCAAAACACGCAGAAAAACTGGCATGTGTATAAGTCTCTTTAAAAGTAATGCTCAGGTTAGAAATAGCTTTCCAAACGACTATTTTGTGGTTAAACAAAGAAAAACACATTAGCACTAAACTAAAATCATCTCTTGATATGTGAAAAGAGAAAAAGAAAGAAACAGCTAGTATTCTGGAATATATGATAAAACAGTTTTAATTAGTTACAGAAAAATGTAAAATTTATAGGCAAAGAGCTGTATTCGATTATTCTTCAGGAAAAATTCAACAGGCATAGAAATGCAAGCATGGCTGAGTGAGTGGGCTATTATAAAAATGTACAGCTATCTGAGTTATAGAAATTTGATAGTTGCTATTAAAATAAAAATATTTATTTCTTTTTTAACGCTGCTTGTGATCATCTGTTACAAGTCTCTATTATAAGAGTGTGCTTATTAGCAAGGGAAGGAGAAAATAATTTATCTGCAAATAAAGCAGAATTTGAAGTATAAAAAAATGCCAACCCACATCAAAACATGCTTTCATTTCCATCCACCACATATCCCTATTTTCCATTTTGTTAACTCATGACACAAATGAATGGGTGTGTACACAGAAATGCCCACCTAAAATTTCCAGTGTGGATCTAGATAGCTTTCTAATGTGTTATTTTTAATGCTAAGAAAAGTATGTCCTGAAAGTATACATTATATAAGTGATTATTTTATATATAATCCCACTTTGGTGATGAATCTTTAGATAGGGATTAAAACTATATTTGAGAAACAATATATTTATCAATTTAAATAATATTTTTGATGTAAATCTGAATATTCTTAGGGAAAATACCATGATCACTTTAAGAACCAATTTCATTTTTCAACATATTATTTTATAATGGTCGTGCTAGCATGTACATATGGCATAGGTCAGTAGTCACAAGATGAAGTGACAATGTTGTCCAGATCACTAAGAGGCACCCCATAAGTAAAAAGGAAAATTGAAGTTAGTATAGTTTTAGTATTTGAAAGTTCTGGAAAATTGCCAAAATCCCACCTTCTTTAATGCATGTACATAAAGTTTGCCAAAATATTCATAACGTTTATTGCCACATCTAAAATGGACTTTCCAAGCTGCAGAGAATGTGTTGGCATGAACTCCTCCCCTTATAAGCAGCTGAACACTTGTGTTCTTGCTTCCAAAAAGCCCCAATGTAAAGCTCATTTAGACAAACTGAAGGAAGCAAAGAGATCAAGAATGCACTTTTCAGGTGTTTTAATTAATCTCTCCAAAATGGGCCAAGGACAAAGAAACAATTTAAAGAAAAGAACTTAGTGGTAATCAAAGGGAAGTGATTTAAAGTAAAGTGACCCCCCCCAAAGTTTTAGACTTTAACACATAACAGTCATAAAGGTAGGATGAGAAGGACACATGTGTACTCCACTGGCAAAGGTCTGTCCCTCTGTACTTTTCTGGAAATAACTTGGCAGTAGGTACCTGGTAAGCAATTTAGCAGTATGACCCATTCATTCTTTTGAGTGCTTGATTTGTGCCGGACAATAAACACAGAAACCTCCACTCTTTTGGAGCTGGAGTTCTATGGGTGGGGGGACACAGACAATTAACATGCAAGTAATTAAATAGTCAGCATGTCAGAAGTTGGTAAGAGCAATGAAGAAATTATTTGTATTTGCTGGGGAGGGGGTGGAGGTGAGTGGCTATTTTAACGCTTTTAAAGCTTCACTGAAAAGGTGAAATTTGAGCAAAGACCAGAATGAAGTGAGGGTTACTGAGGGGAGGAGCCCCAGCCATGGCTGCTCTCTGGACCCTACCTAGACTAGACTCGCTGCCTGGGTGGCCTTGCTGCCGGGTCAGTACTCCGAGGGCAATGTTGCAGAGGAACCCTCTAAATATGATCTTTGCCTAATGACTACATGGCAGACCTGCTGCCCTGAATGTCCCTTTCTAAGGGAACCCAACCCACCTCAGCCAGAAATGCAGGTACCCTGCACCCACAGGGATGCCCAATCTCTGGAGAGCTGTCCTTAGTGCTGACAGCCCAGCTATGGCACAGGGACAGACAGCAGGACAGGGCTAACCCCTTACAAGCCTCTGAGCAGAGAGAGCCCAGCCCCCAATGACACCCCCAGCCTGGCTCTCCCCTTCCTATCCCACCTCTGAGTGTTCCCTGCGAGAGCTCACACTAGTGCTCTTCACCTATCATAGGGAATTAGGCAGAAATCAAAACTCAAAACAGTAGAACCTCTATAGTTGACCACCTCCCTATACTGACCACCTCTTTAAGCTGACCTATTTTTCATAGAACAGACATGCACCCCATGTACGTATCAGTACAATAGGCCTACCTCCTTATGTTGACCACCTCCATATGTTGACTAGTTTGTTACAGTCCCTTGGGTGGTCAACTTACAGAGGTTCTACTGTATGTGTTTAAAGTTATTCATCAATTATTTACACTGTAATAGAAATATTCACTGTGAATGCAGAATGTATATTTACAGTGATTTTGACAAATATGTGTGTGCACAGAGAAAAGAAAGATGAGAATTATCACTAATGTGTGAACAATAATTATGGAGCAGGGCTCAGCAAACTGTGGCCCAAGGTACCAAATCTGACCCAAGGCTTATTTCTGTACATAAAGTTTTATTAGAAGACAGCCACCCCCATTTATGGACCTACTTTTCTGCTACAACAGAATTGAGTAATCATAACAGAGACTGTATGGCCTACAACACCTACAGTATTATTTGCCCTCAGAAAGAATTAGTAGGTTCCTGGTCTACAGATTTAGATAAAAGCATTAATTTTCTCCTTAGGTCTTTATGTTTTCCATCTTCTCTACAAGTGAAAATAAATGATCATGGTGAGAAAAAAAGTAAATAAATAATTATGTTCATTTTCATTTTTCTGGGAATAAACTATAAAATGATGAATGGTTATTAGCAAATCCAGTTCGGTTGGGAGCTATAAAATGACTATGTCACCAACATTTGTCATTAAGGAGTACTGTGTTTTACGCATTGGCTAAGCTCCTTACAACTATAACTTATCCAATTTCAGAATCAATCTATGAAATAGAAATTATTATTGTCCCCTTTCACAGGTGAGGAAACTGAAAAACAAGGGAGTTTTAAATAATTAAGAACACACTCTTATACAATGCAGTCAGGATTCAACTCCAAGGAGTCTGGATGCTAAGTCCCACACTATATCCTGTGACTATTCAATTCTTGTACCACTTTCTTATAAAAAAAAAATATATATTGTCTACAGCAAAAAATAGTTCTTTTAGGTTAACAGCCAAAGTCCAAAAATGTGAGCAGGGGCTATAAAAGGGAAGGAGTAGGTAGGAGAAGAGAAAGAAGGGAAAGATGTAGGAAGTTGAATTTTCATCAAACTATATTTAAAATATAGATATGAAAAGGAGTCTTGTATATTAATAAGGGCTTTACAAAGAAAAAGAACCAATAGACAATAGAACGATTGTTTGGGGGAGAGAGAGAGATTAATTGATTTTAAGGTGCTGGATCACACATGGTGACATCCAAATTCTACAGGGTAGGTCAGGAGGCTGGAAACCAAGAGAAGAGCAGAGGCAGCTCAAATCCAGCCAGTCTGCAGGCAGAATCCCTTCTTTCTCAAGCATCTTCTATTTTTTCCCTTAAGGCTCTCAACTGATTGGATGAGGACCACCAGGGGACCCATGCAGGGTCAGGGGTCCTCAAACTACAGCCCGCAGGCATGATTGCATTTGTTCCCGTTTTGTTTTTTTACTTCAAAGTAAGATATGTGCAGTGGGCATAGGAATCTGTTCATAGTTCTTTTTTTTTTTTTTTAAACTATAGTCTGGCCCTCCAGTAGTCTGAGGGACAGTGAACTGGCCCCGTTTAAAAAGGTAGAGGACCCCTGTGTCTAAGTTTACTGACTCACATGTTAATCTCATTTAAAAAAGAAAAAAAAAAAAAAAACCTTCACAGCAACAACTAGACTGATACTTGAGCAGATTATCTGGGCATCATGGCCTAGCCAAGTTTACACACAAAATTAACCACTACATCTGGGTAAACAAATGAGAAGAAAGAAAAGAAAACACAGAGGAGAAAACAGGGACAGGTGCAGTGGGATGTGGGATTCAGGAGAGGAACTCATCCTCCTCTTCTTGAAAGAAGTTTACAGTTTACTGGGAGAAACATCCAAATCAACCACAAAGTCACATTTGCAGGGCAGTCTCAGGCCATGACTGGGGAGTCTACTTGATGGTCACTGGAGGTGAGCGGAGGCTTGGTCAAGGGGGGGGTAAGGAGAAGTGGGAAAGAACAGTATTCAGAGACATCCATGACCCTCAGCAGCACCAGTCCTGCTGCTTTGGTGAATAGAAGGCCTTGTGGTGCAGAGTACAGCAGGGTGGCCCCACTTCTGCTCCATGGTGACAATTTCAAGGACCTGGACCACTTTTAGAACTTGGTGGGTCCAGGGAACAATATTCATTGCATTTTCTCACTGGTGACATTAGGGCTTCAAACAAGCACCAAATAAGTGAGCAACACACACAGCAGGGACCAGATGGGGGAGTTACTGTACATATCTGACATACCTGGAGAATCATCAGAATGACTAGTGAGCCTGCCTGGAGGTTAGGAAGGACATGGGGTTGGATTAATGCCCCCATTACACCACTGGCAGACATGGGCTCAGGAAAGGCTGGTGACACCGTGCTCCATGCTGCCTATGCTGTTGGAGGGAAGTGTGGTGTGGAGCAGAGGCTAAGTGCCCTGACAGACCTTTGGGGTCTGGGCAAATGCCTAGAATTCTGGGAAACTTAAGCATGGAACATGTATGAGGTGAAGGTGGAAACCACAGATTTTCTGAGTTCATAGACCTTTTCAGATTGAATCAATGAACTACCAAAAATCTAAATAAACACATAAATATTCTTCCTTCCTCTCCCTCCTCACACCACTCTCCCAGTCCCTTCACTTCAAATATATCTTCATTGCTCATCCTTCCTAGAGAAAAGATGTGTGTCCATGTGAAGACCAGTAATTGCCAAGTGTATTTGATTAGAGGCAAAATTAGAGGGTAAGTTCTATCAGGACAGGGATTTTGTTTTCTTTTGTTCACTATTTTATCAGACAAAATGTATTGCTAAGAAAAAAAAAGAAAAGAAAACTCAGTCCCATTTTATGTCAGAAATCAAGAACAACTTGTAACATCATGGAGAAGCCCACAAAGATAGGAAATTGCTCTGCAGAACGCCTCACAAGTGGTGAGTGGTGAGCAAATGCCAGCTGTTTTTATTTTATTTAACAAAAAATAAAAGGAACTAAAATTAATTTTCCAGAGCAGATCAGGCACTCCACCGGGTACAGAGCTGAGGCTAGTGCCGCTCACAGTGCTGCCAGCTTTCCACAGAGGCTCCCATCTAGAAGGAGAGTTAAAGGACAGAAATTTAGCAAGTAACCTGGTGTATTAGAGCTGCACCAAGAGAGAAGGTGGAAGAACGCATATCAACACTGCTGAGGCAAGCTGCAACCCCAAGGATACAAACAAAAGGTACAAAATCCACCACCAAGTGGACGGGAGTCTTCTCCCCCATGAGAAAAGCTCAGAGTGCCCCACAAACAAACGAGCAGAGTTCAAAGGTCCTCCCACTACACTCCATGGGAGAGACCCTCTAAAAACTGGACCTACCTCCCCTACTAGGGTGCCACGGCATTCTCTACCTGCAACTCTGAGCTCCCAGCACTCCCCTCCACTCTCACTCTAGGTCTGGAGGCCTGTCCCCAAGGAATGCAGATTCTTGGGAGATTTCTCAAGGGGTGTGGACAGGGCCTAGACTGCAGCTGGTCAGTGCTGATTCTGTGGCATGGGAGTGAAGAGAGAACAATTGGCTGAGAGGGAACAACAAAGGAGTGGTGGTGCCCCGAGGTGCAGAGCAGCAGCCCCGGATATTTCAAAGCCACACCTCCTGTCTCCCTGGGCAACCAGAGGAGGCCAGGCATCTTTTCAGGTGGCAACCACCACAGAACAGATCTGGGATGGAAACACAGGCCCCGGGAGTAAAGGGTTTGCCTGAAGCGGTACCAGCCTGAGTGAAGCGCAGGGACTAGAAACGCACATGCAGAGCCGGGAAGTTCCCAGGGCCTTTACTGAGCCTAAGACCCACCCAGCCCTCAGGGGATCATCAGCCTATAGACAAAGGAAGGCAGGAGGCTAGAACTGACAGATAAAAGAATACAAACCTGCAGGAGCAAAGACAGGGCCTGAGGCACAGGCTCTGGGGACTCAAAACAGCTTCTCTTCTGGAGGGGTTTAGCAGGGTCAGAAACAAATTCCCGCAAAGTTTTTCTGTTCTGTTCTGTTCTATCACTAACATCAATCAGGGGCAGGGATGGAACTGAGTGAACGCCCCCCCCCCAGCCTCCATCAAGCCCCCAAGGTTGTCAGGCCTCACCTCCCCCTGCTGGATAGAGGCAGAGTACAGCAGCCTGCTTTAGCAGAAATAGATTTCCTTGTGATTCAGGCATGGGCAAACACCTGGAGTATCTGTTCAATAGAGGCAACAGGGTCACAGCCCTGTGGGGGTATCAGTGATTGGGTGTGACAGAGATGCAAGGTGGAGAAGAAGGCATCAACCTTCCCAGACTGATCTATTTGCTGGGTGGCTCCTCCTGACTCCACGCAGTACTGAAGCAAGCCATATCAGAGTAGTCACCAGACCCCTGTGATCCAGTTGTCAGAGACCTTTTAAACTCTCCCACCTGAGACAGGTGCTGCCTGAGACAATTGATTTAGACCTTTTGAACTGAGCCAATCGCCGGAAGACTATTTAAGTGGTGCCCTGGGTGTGTGATTGTAGGAAGGTTTGAATTTCCTTTTCCAAGTATTGCCTGTGGGGGGAGAAGTGACTTAATTGCTGGTATTTCTCCACAGCTGAGACTTCAACCCAGAGTAACTTTTCACTAGGGTCGAACAGAGACCAGCTGAAAACAAGACAGAACCACGTAGCCCCACCACATCAAACAGATCCCCTGTTTCTCAGGCCATAGTACTGTATGGGTCCTCGACAAAGCTCCTCGAAAAATCAAATGGTGAATAACAATCATGGGGCAGAAAGAGCAGAAAAACTCTGCTAACGTGAATAACCAGAATAGATCAACCCCCACAAGGAAAGATATGACAGATGTAATGATCCCATTCATAAATAGCTGGCCGAGATGTCAGAAATCGAATTCAGAATTTGGATTGCAAACAAGATTAATAGAATGAAGGAAAATTTGGAAGTAGAAATTCGAAGAGAAATTCAAAAGTCAGAATTAGAAATTCGAGGAGAAATTCAAACATTGTCTCAAGAATTTAACAAATTTAAAGACAAAACCACCAACGATTTTGACACACTAAAGCAAAAATTTGCAGCCCTTAAAGATCTGAAAAATACAGTAGAATCACCCAGTACCAGAGTGGAGTAAACAGAAGAAAGAATTTCTGACACTGAAGACAAAGCCTTTGAACACTCCCAAACTCTCAAAGAGAAAGAGAAATAGAGAGCAAAAATGGATCATTCTCTCAGAGAGCTCTGGGATAATTCGAAGAAGGCTAATATCTGCCTCATTGGAATCCCTGAAAGTGATAAAGTGGCCTCGCTAGGCACAGAGGCCCTTCTCCATGAAATTATGAAAGAGAATTTTCCAGACATGCCAAGAGATTCTGAAATTCAGATAGCAGACAGATTCAGAACCCCAGCACGACACAATCCGAATAAGACATCCCCCAGGCATATCATAATTAACTCCACTAAAGTTAATATGAAGGAGAAAATTCTCAAAGCAGCCAGACGTAAGAAATCCATTACCTACAAAGGGAAGAATATTAGAATGACTGCAGATCTCTCTGCTGAAACTTTTCAAGACAGAAGAGGGTTGTCATCGACTTTTAATCTCCTAAAGCAAAATAACTTTCAACCTAGGATCTTGTACCCAGCTAAACAGAGTTTCATTTATGATGGAGAAATTTAATACTTTAATGACATTCATATGTTGAAGAAATTTTCCATAACCAAACCAGCTCTTCAGGATATTCTCAGACCTAACCTCCATAATGACCAGCCCAATCCTCTACTGCAAAAGTAAACTCACTCAGAAACTTTTGCTCAAACTCCAACTTCCACAGTGGCAAAAGGATTTAAAAATGTCCACTGGACTTTCAAAAAACTCAATACCGAAAATTTTACCAGACTTATCGATATTCTCCATTAATGTGAATGGCCTAAACTGTCCTCTAAAGAGGCACAGGTTAGCTGACTGGATTCAAAACTCAGGCCCGATATTTGCTGCATACAAGAGTCACATCTTACCTTAAAAGATAAATATAGATTCAGGGTAAAAGGATGGTCATCCATATTTCAGGGAAATGGTAATCAGAAAAAAGCAGGTCTTGCAATTCTATTTTCAGACACAATAGGCTTTAAACCAACAAAAGTAAGGAAGGACAAGAATGGTCACTTCATATTTGTTAAGGGTAATACTCAATATGATGAGATTTCAATTATTAATATATATGCACCCAACCAGAATGCACCTCAATTTATAAGAGAAACTCTAACAGACAGGAGCAACTTGATTTCCTCCAGCTCCATAGTACTCGGAGATTTCAATACTCCTTTGTTGATATAAGAAGATAAGCAAAGAAATTTTAGATTTAAACCTAACCATCCAACATTTGGATTTAGCAGACATCTACAGAACATTACATCCCAACAAAACTGAACACACGTACTTCTCATCAGCCCACAGAACATACTCCAAAAAAGATCACATCTTAGGTCACAAATCTAACCTCAGTAAATTTAAAGGAATAGAAATTATTCCTTGAATCTTCTCGGGCCACCATGGAATAAAAGTTGAACTCAGTTACAACAGAAATCTGCATACTCATACCAAAACATAGATGTTAAATAACCTTATGCTGAATCATAGCTGGCTCAGAGAGGAGATTAAGAAGGAAACTGCCAAATTTTGGGGAAAAAAATAACAATGAAGACACAAATTATCAGAACATCTGGGATACTGCAAAGGCAGTCCTAAGAGGGAAATTTATAGTACTGCAAGCCTTCCTCAAGAGAATGGAAAGAGAGGAAGTAAACAACTTAATGGGACATCTCAAGCAACTGGAAAAGGAGGAACATTACAACCCCAAACCCAGTAGAAGAAAAGAAATAACCAAAATTAGAGCAGAATTAAATGAAATTGAAAACAAAAGAATTATACAAGAGACCAATAAATCAAAAAGTTGGTTTTTTGAAAAGGTCAATAAAATAGATAAACCTTTGGCTAACCTAACCAGGAATAAAAAGTAAAATCTCTAATCTCATCAATCAGAAATGACAAAGACAAAATAATAACAGACTCCTCAGAAATTCAAAAAAATCCTTAATGAATATTACAAGAAAGTTTATTCTCAGAAATATGAAAATCTGAAGGAAATTAACCAATACTTGGAAGCACATCACCTTCCAAGACTTAGTCAGAATCAAGTGGAAATGTTGAATAGGCCTATATCAAGTTCTGAAATCAACCATACAAAACCTCCCTAAAAAGAAAAGCCCGGGACAAAAAGCCCAGGACCAGATGGCTTCACTTCAGAATTCTACCAAACCTTTAAAGAGGAACTAGTACCTATATTACCCTGTTCCAAAATGTAGAAAAAGAAGGAAGACTACCCAGCACGTTCTATTAAGCAAACATCACCCTGATCACCAAACCAACAAGAAAAGAAAATTATAGACCAATATCACTAATGAATACAGATGCAAAAATATTCAACAAGATCCTAACAAACAGAATCCAGCAACACATCAAACAAATTATACATCATGACCAAGTTGGTTTTATCCCAGGGTCTCAAGGCTGGTTCAATATATGTAAATCTATAAGAATAATTCAGCACATAAACAAATTAAAAAACAAAGACCATATGATTCTCTCAATTGATGCAGAAAAAGCTTTTGATAATATCCAGCATCCCT
>CAUYPK010007056.1:0-48919 GCA_963574355.1 Loris lydekkerianus | reverse complement strand
GGCCTGAAACTGCCCCGACCGCGAGCCCGCCACGGGGGGCCCCGGCCCCGGGCCTGCCCCGGTCCCTCACCGCTTCCCCCGCCTTCTTTCCCGCCCCCTTCCCCCCAAAAAAAAAAAAAAAAAAAAAAAAAAAGAAAATGTGACCAAGCTGGAGATTCTGTTTAGATTATAAAGTTTATATTCCAGCAAGAAACAAGCTATCTTAATATTGAACCATAGAGGATTAGTTAAATAGATAATGGTACATTCATACTGTAGGATACATGTAGCCATTAAAATAATATTGTAAAAATATATTTATTCAATTAATGTATAAATATATAGCATATAGGATACAAAAATATTAAATGTTTATATTTATATTTCTTGACATAGGAAAAATGCTTCCAAGTGCTGTCAAGTGAAAGAACCTTTATAATGTAGTATGACCATATACATTCATTTCCTTTTTTAATATTCATTTCATATAAGAAAAATATAGTATCTATGCAGATGTAAGCCCCTTAAAGGAGACACATCAAAAAGTAACTAGAAGTTGTTTCAAGACACTGGAACCACAGGGATTTCAATTTGTATTTTTTACTTTTTTCTACAATGAACATCCGTTTAACACAGTTAAAACACTGGGTTTTAGGGCAGCGCCTGTGACTCAGCAGCTAAGGTGCCGGACTCATATACCAAGGGTGGTGGGTTCAAACCTGGCCCCAGCCAAACTGCAACAAAAAATAGCCAGGCATTGTGCCTATGGTCCCAGCTACTCAGGAGGCTGAGGCAGGAGAATCATCTAAGCCCAAGAGCTGGAGGTTGCTGTGAGCTGTGACACCACAGCACTCTACCAAGGATTACAGAGTGAGACTCTGTCTCTAAAAAAATAATAATTAATAAATAAATAATAAATAAAAACACTGGGTTATAGCGAGATAAAATATGCAAGTAAAAAAATAAAAGAAATATACCCAGTGTCAACAGTGGTTGCCCTAGATGATGGCATCATAAGGCATTTTCATTTTCCTCTTTAACTTTAATGTTTTCTGAGTTTTCCACAAAGAGCATATACATATTAGAATTATACTGCTAATACATACTATTTCACCCCATGTTGGATAAATGGACAGAGGAAGGAGAATGGTTGCACAGGAGAAGACTCAGCAAAAAAAACTAAACATAAAAACTTCTGCATTGTCATCAACTGCTGTGGAGTCTTTCCGGGAAATGTTTGATTGTCAACGGGCACGCTGGCTCACGCCTGTAATCCTAGCACCCTAGGAGGCCCAAGTGGGAGGATTGCTTGACACCGAGTTTGAAACCAGTCTGAGCAAAGCGAAGTCCCCGTCTCTACTAAAAATAGAAAAAGTTATCGAGGGAGCAGTGGTGCGTGGAGGCCGAGGCAGGAAATTACTTGAGCAGGGCAGTTTGAGGTTGCTGTGAGTTGGGCTGATGCCAGGACACTCTACCCCGGTTGACAGACCAAGACTCTTTGTCTCAAAAAGAAAGAGAGAGAGAGGGAAGGAGGAAGGAAGAGAGGGAGGGAAGAGAGAGAGAGAGAGAGAGCACGAAATGTCTGATTGTCAGTAGCAGGATTCCTAAATGAAGCAAGATAAAGGAGTAATTTGCAAGTACCAATTACACTTTCATATTGATCCAAATGGTGAAGGGATTCCTTAACTCAACACTGCCCCCTTCCTGTGGCCACAGCACCTCCCTCACTATCAGGAACAGCCCCAAGCCCAAGTCAAGTGAGAAACCTGGGGCTTAACCCAGGTCCCTGGGTTTCTGGATCCAAAGAATTGACTGCACAAGTAAGAAGGGAGATGTGAGTCAAGACGGCCCTTATGCAAACGACTTGAGCCCTTTAGTTGACAAGGGTTGAGTCATTCGAGTTTTGTGGGCTCATATCTGAAATCACAGTGGAATTCCACCGAGGATGAAGGATGGCGTCCTGCCGCTAATGGTCCGACAGCACACACTACCGGCAATGCTTTCAGTTTGGGGTGCTAGACGGTGAAAGGGACGGGGGCAGAGGAATCTGAATGCTGATTCGGTGAGGAACGTTTTGAGAATTTGAGAAAGAAAACTTCAGAGAACCTAACAGCTGCCTTAGTAGCCAATAAGCTATCAAGTTCAGCTGAATGAAACATGTTCCAAAAGGTTCTGCAGGGAAGAGCCAGAACAAGTCTGGTGGGGCTGGGATTGGAATTACATTGAGACAGGGCTTGAATTAGGAAGATACGCTAACCTTGAACCTGCTCCTGGAAGAACAGGGCAGAATCACAGCACAGACTTCAGGGGAAGCACATTAGAAAAGTGCTGGATCTCAGGCCCCAGCTCAGACCCACAGAATCAAAAGAGACTACTCTGTATGACACTATATATATGACACAAGCCATTGTACATTTGTCCAGGCCTGTAGAATGTACAACACCACCAGCGAACCTGAATGCAAATCTGAACTTTGGGTGATAATGATGTATCAATGTGGGTTCATCAATAGGAACAAATGTGTCACACTAGAAGGGGTGTTGATGGTGGGGAGGCTGTGTCCGTGGTGGGGCAGGAAGTATATGGAAGTTCCTGTACCTGCTGCTCAAATTTGCTGTGAACCTAAAACTGCCCTAAGGAAAAAAAATATTTTTAAGAAACAACAAAAAAGATGCTCAGGTAACTCAAATGCACGTTCAGCTTGGGTAGGGGATGGAGGGCAGTGGCCTGCACTTCTTGCCTGGGAGGGAACAAATCCCCTGTTGTTCTGGAGAGAAATCCAGGGCTGGGCCACCCTCATTTGGGAGAGTTGAGCGCTCAAAAATTGGAAGACCCCAGCAGGCAGGGTGGCTTACTCCTGTAATCCTAGCACTCTGGGAGACCAAGGCAGGTGGGTCACCAGTTCGAACAAGCCTGAGCTATATAGCAAGACGCCATCTTCAAAAATAGCTGGGCATTGTAGCGGTCACCTGTAGTCCCAGCTACTCAGGAGAGAGAATAGGTTGAGCCCAAGAGTTTGAGGTTGCTGTGAGCTGTGATGCCATAGCACTCTATCAAGGGTGCCATCTTAAAAAAAAAAAAAAAAAAAAAAGCAGAGTTTGAATTTGAAAAATAGAAAGAAAATTATCTGAACTACAGACACCAAGCCAATTTTTAAAATACTTTTTAATTATAGAAATAATACATGTGTAATGTAAACAATTTGGAAAATAGGGCCAGGAGAGGTGACTCACGCCTATAATCCTAGAACTCTGGGAGGCCAAGGTAGGTGGATTGCTTGAGTTCACAAGTTCGAGACCAGTCTGAGCAAAAGTGAGACACACACACACACACACACACACACCCGTCTCTACAAAAATTGAAAAACTGGCTCGGTGCCTATAGCTCAAGCGGCTAAAGCACCAGCCACATACACCAGAGCTGGCAGGTTCAAATCCAGCCCGGGCCCGCCAAACAACAATGACAACTACAACCAAAAAATAGCCAGGCGTTTTGGCGGGCACCTGTAGTCCCAGCTACTTGGGAGGCAAAAGAGTCACTTAAGCCCAGGGGTTGGAGGTTGCTGTGAGCTGTGACACCATAACACTCTACCCAGGGCAACACCTTGAGGCTCTGTCTCAAAAAATAAATAAATAAATAAAAATAAATAGAAAAACCAGGGTGGCACCTGGCTCAAGAAGTGGGGCGCCAGACCCATATACTGGGAGTGGCAGGTTCAAGCCTGGCCCCATCCAAAACTGCCAAAAAAAAAAAAAAACTGAAGCAAGAGGATCTTGAGCTAGAGTTGGAGGTTGCTGCGAGCTATGATCCCATAGCACTCTACCCAGGGTAGCAGCCTGAGACTCTGTCTCAAAAGGAAAAAAAAGGAAAATAAGAAATGTACAAGGAAGAAATTTTAAATACTCAGATATAGCCACTGTTAATATTATGATTTTCATCCAGCTGTGCTTTTTACGCTTAAATGTAAAAAAATGAATTTAAATCAAGTTGGGATATATTGTAATATCAGTTATATATCCAGATTTTTCACTTCACATAAGACTTTCCATAACATTAATATTATCTGAACACAATTTAGTAGCTGTATCATATTTTATCCTGTAAATGTACAGGATACAAACTATTTCCAAATTTCTTCCTTTCTTCCTTTCTTTCAGAGTTTCACTCTGTTGCCCTGGGTAGAGTGTTATGGCATCACAACTCACAGCAACCTCAAATTCTTAGGCTCAAATGATACTCTTGCTTCAGCCTCCAGAGCAGCTGGGACCACAGACGCCAAGCCACAATGTTTAGCTAGATTTTTATTTTTATTTATTTATTTGTCTATCTATTTATTATATTATAATAATATAATAAATTACATTATGTTGCCCTCAGTAGAGTGCTGTGCTATCACAGCTCATAGCAACCTCAAACTCTTGGGCTTAAGCGATTCTCTTGCCTCAGCCTCCCAAGTAACTGGGACAACAGGCACCCGCCACAACACCCAGCTATTTTTTGTTGCAGTTGTCATTGTTGTTTAGCAGGCCCGGGCCAGGCTCAAACCCACCAGCCTCGGTATATGTGGCCGGCGCTATAACCTCTGTGCTACAGGTGCCGAGCCTAGTTTTTTATATTTAGTAGAGACAGAGTCTTGAATCTTGCTCAGGCTGGTCTCAAACTCCTGAGCTCAAGCAATCCACTGGCCTCAGCCTCTCAGAGGGCTGGGATTACCAGCATGAGCCACTGTGCCAGCCCATTTATCATATGCAGCGATATGATAATCATCCTTGTAAAGTGTATAATTCTGTCAGTGGTTTTTAGTATGTTCATAGTTGTACAACTATCTAATTTTAGGATATTCTCATCAGCCCAGAAAGCACATCCACATCTCTTGACAGTCACTCCCCACCCCAACCTGTAAACAACTACTCATCCACCTTTGTCTATAGATTTGCTTATTCTGGACATTTCATAAAAATGGAATCATACAATGTGTAGACATCTGTGCCTGACTACTTTCACTTAGCATGTTTCAAGGGTCATTCCTGTTGTCACATGTATCAGTACTTCAACTCTTTTTATTGTTAAATAACATTCCTGCCCATGGATATCCCATATTTGTGTTTGTCCATTCATCAGTTGATGGACATTTGGAATGTTTCCACTTTTTGGCTGCTATGAACATTTGTGTACAGGTTTTCATGCAGAGGGACACATTGTCTTTTATGACTGGAAATGCATAGATGTGATGCAACCCTTTGACAAAATCATACATAAAGTGTTCATACTTTTTAATTCTATAATCCTATCTCTCAGAATCAGACTCAAGCAAATAATATACAATGTGGGAATGCACCCAGTAGGATGTTTCTAAACATGGTATTATGTAAGCATCACTAATTTTTCCCTGCTTCTCCAGAAAAAGGTACAAAAGTAAGGACCCGTCTTCTTAATAACTGAAATGACTCTGGGGACACTTTTCTGTTTTTTGTTTTTCCCAAGTGGGCTCTTCCAAAGAGAAAATTGATAAGCCTCCAAGTTTTCCCACCCCCTCCCCAACTTTCAAGCTCTTTCCTCCAAGGCATATGTATGGGTGGGTGGCCTCACAACTTCCCCTAGAGCATGGGGTACCATTTGTCTTACATCTACCTAACCACAAAGAGCCATTCAAAAGGGGTGGAGGGTGTCTTTCTACCGACCATTTCCACAGCGGGCAGCTTCTATTTTGAATTGTAAAACTGTACCCATCATTTACTGTCCCATGAATAGGCAATAAATTTCACTCACAAAATTAAAAAAAAAAAAGTACGAAGAAGTATATAGGGAAAAGTCATGCTCCCAACCCTATCCCAGCCTCCTGCTTAGGGACAGTATTCTTTGCTTCCCCTACCAGGTCAGTGCACTGCCAGCTCCTACACATTGTTACGACACATTGTAACTTACTTAACCACTCCCTTCTTAGATTGTTTCCAATCTTTTGCTATTCACTCAACAATGTAACAAATACCCTTAATAGTTACATCCAGGCATATGATAAATTGAATTAAATGTACCTATAATACACTTTTAATTTCGGTAGATATTACACATTAATTTGGCCTCCATAGAGATTAATAACTCACCTAATAGGGAGTGGCACTGGGATTCTGGCCTAGATCTTCGAAGTCAGACCCTGGGCTCTTAACCACCAAGCTAACCTGCCTATTTAATTTTTGCCAATCTGAAATCTAAAGATGGATATTATCTGGTGGTTTTAAACTATATTTCTCTTACTATGAAAGAAGGTGAACTTTTTAAATATGATTAAGAATGGGTTTGTGGGCTTGGCACCTGTAGCACAGTGGTTATGGCACCGGCCACATACACCTAGGCTGGTGGGTTTGAACCTGGCCTGGGTCAGCTAAATAACAAAAAAATAGCCGGGCCTTCTGGCAGGTGCCTGTAGTCGCAGTTACTTGAGAGGCAGAGGCAGGAGAATCTCTTGAGCCCAAGAGTTTGAGGTTGTTGTGAGCTGTGATGCCACAGCACTCTACCGAGGGCTATGTAGTAAGATTCTGTCTCAAAAAAAAAAAAAAAAGAAAAGAAAAGAAAATGGGTTTGTGTTTCCTTTTGTGTGAATTATCTGTATATTGTCATTACCCATTTTCCATTAGGTTATTGGCTTGTTTTCTTACCAATTTGCAGGAACTCTTTATATAATGGAGAAATTGGCCCTTTTTGTATTCAGAATAGAAAGTACTATTTCTAGTGTGTCTTTAGACTTCACTTATAATAGTTACTACCATGAAGAAATTAGATTTTTATAAAATCATATTTATCCATTTTTTACTTTATAGATCCTGGACTTAGCTTTTATACTTGGATAAACTTTCCATTTATGAAATAATAAAAAACCCTCCAATGGATTTTTCAACATTTTTACAGTTGTTGTTTTTTTCTTAACATCTGAATATTTGGTACATTTGGAGTTTATCCCAGTGAAAGATATGGATCCAAGTTTTCTTCCCCCAAATGGAGACTCAATTGTTCTCATAGTATGTTTTTGTTTGTTTGAGACAGTCTCACTTTGTCACTCTCAGTAGAATGTCACGGTATTATCGCTCCCAGAACCTCAAACTCTTAGACTTAAGTGATCCTCTTGCCTCAGCCTCCCAAGTAGCTGGGACTCAGAAGCCCACCACTATGCCTGGCTAATTTTAGAGATGGGGTCTTGCTCTTGCTGAGGCTGGTCTCAAACTCCTGAGCGCAAGCAATCAACCCACCTCAGCATCCTGCTAGGATTACAGGTGTGAGCCACTGCACCTGGCCTGTTCTCAGACTATTTTAAAAATTCTCTATAGTTTCTCATTAATTTATGCCACCCTTATCATATATGAAATCCCACTCTCTGGCAACATCCAAATAATGGATTCTTTTTAAAAACTAACAAAACATACTAGACATAGGCACCCTGTTCCATTCCCTTTCCATACTACATTTATGAATCCATACCAGTAACACCTTAAACATTTGATAGCAGAGACTGACAGTGGGAGTCTAGTTAAAACTTATTCTTATAAATCTCCTGGATGGAATACTATCTAACGTTTAAAGCAATGATTAAAAAGATTATGTCAAAGCATGAGGGAAATACTTCTGATGAAAATATCGACTGAAAAAGGAGAGACATAAACCTTATGCAAACCAAGCGTATGACCACATTCCGAAAAAATGTGCAGAAAAGAGTCACATGAGCAAAATACCAGAAGGATGATAGTGATTATTATTGGGATGTGGGATGAGAGATTCCCCCCCCCCACCTTCTTTCTCTCTAAGTTTTCTATAAATTTTCTGTACATAGTCTCAGCATAATTTGCAAACTTTCACTTTTCGATAATGGTATTTTATCAATATGTGCTTTTTTCCCTATCTCAAGCAACTTTACAAAAATGATAGTAAAGATGTAAAAACCAACAAGGACAAAAAGAAACATGGAAGAGAGCGATGTCATGGTTGGAAAATCCCAGTGTGTTTTCAGGAGGCAGCAAGCTGATGGAGGGTGGTAACAGAGACCACAGGACTGTGAAGGAAGCAACCAGAAGGTCTGGGTGGGGTGGCGATTAAAGTGAAACAGGTCACTTGTGGACAGGACTCCAGACTCCTCTCCTGGGAGACAGCGCTGACTCACTGTGTACGCCCTTAGGCCAAGACACTGAGAGTGCTCCTGCCTCTTTTTTCCCCTTTGGAACAAGGGGCACTGTGTTCAACATCTCTAGCTTCCAAGAGGAGCTGAGGGAGCGGTAATTACCCTTGAGAATGTATATGAGCTGGTGGGATAAAAGACTCAACAGATAGGAGGAGGGTTATTACCGGTCAAGTTACCCTCTAAACCTGTGACCCCGTCAGGCATCCAGAAACCGAGCATCAGGTGTATTACCAGGAGCTACAGGTGTCCAAATGCTCACGTCCCTATCAACAGAGCAGGGGTCACCAACTGCCCAGACACGAATGTGTGTGAGACTCCCAGCCAAAACACCAGCCCAGGCACTTTCTTGGGCAGCTACTCCTCCTGGAGCTAATGACGTGTCCAACATGTCCTCCTTAGTCCCCCACCTAGTAACCCTGTTCCTCCCGAGGTCTGAAGCCCTGTCTTTTTTTTTTTTTTTTTGAGACAGAATCTCAAGCTGTCACCCTGGGTAGAGTGCCGTACATAGCATTATAGCTCACAGCAACCTCAAACTCTTGGGCTTAAGCGATTCTCTTGCCTCACCCTCCCAACTAGCTGGGACTACAGGCGCCCGCCACAACACCTGGCTATTTTTTGGTTGTAGTTGTCATTGTTGTTTGGTAGGCCTGGGCTGGATTTGAACCCACCAGCTCCGGTGTATGTGGCTGGCGTCCTAGCTGCTTGAGCTACAGGCACCGAGCCTGCAGCCCTGTCTTAAGCTCTCACCTAGTGTTCCTCACTGCCCTGTCTTGCTCCAATGAATCAAGACCCGGCCAGCCTCCATACATCAGGAACTCCAATGCCCTAGAGTTGCTGCTCAGAATACAACAGTCTTGCCAAGGTTTAGAAATGTAAATTTTAGTGATCTCCAAAAAATTGATCATGTTAGTAGATAGATCTCCTCAGGAGGAACACACTAATGAACTGTTTTTCATATAACTTGGTGGTAGGCTTGGATTCAGTCTGTTTTCTATGGGTGGGAAATCAAATGTGGCTAAAAATACTCATTCATTTAACACAGTGATTTTCAACCTTTTTGGTCTCACGCACACTTGAACCTATAGTTAAACTTCTGCAGCACACTGAAATTACATTGATCAAAAATACAAGTGAAGGCTTGGCTGGTTACGGTGCCAGCCACATATATTGGGGCTGGCGAGTTCAAACCCCACCTGGGCCAGCTAAACAACAATGACAACTGCAACAAAAAATAGTCAGGCATTGTGGTGGGCACCTGTAGTCCCAGCTACTTGGGAGGCTGAGGCAAGAGAATCGCTTAAGCCCAAGAGTTTGAGGTTGCTGTGAGCTGTGACACCATGCACTCTATCAAGGGCAACATAGTGTGACTCTGTCTCAAAATATATATATATATACTTACTGTGCTTTGAATGTCTTTCAAAAATAATTTAATTAATGCTCTTTAAAAATGTTCGTGGTATGGCTTGATGCCTATAGCTTAAGCAGCTAAGCCACCAGCCACATACACCAGAGCTGGCAGGTTCTAATCCAGCCTGGGCCTGCCAAACAACAATGACAACTACAACCAAAAAATAGCTGGGCACCTGTGGTCCCAGCTACTTGAGAGGCAGAGGCAAGAGAATCGCTTATGCTCAGGAGTTGGAGGTTGCTGTGAGCTGTGAGTTGGAGGTTGCCCAGGGCAACAGCTTAAGGCTCTGTCTCAAAAAGAAAGAAACTGTTCGTGATGCACCTTTCATCTGTGTGTCACAGCACACTGGTTGAAAATCACTGACTTAACCAATATTTTCATTCTTTCTTTGAGAAAATGAATTTCTAAGCCCAGAAGTGTAGCTTTGAAGATTACAAACTTTTTTATGCACGCCACAAGTCAGTCCCTGTCCTAGACCCTATGAAAATGCAGGGAAATATAATTTCAACCTCAAAGCCATCTCAAGTACTTACACTCTATTTAAAGACCTAAGCATCCTTTTCCTCATGAGAGAAAGAACCATATCTGTCTTATTTACTGTTATATTTCATTAATTCATCTAGGAATTATTTAGTAATCACTTGTACCAGGCCTGATTCAGTCACTGGGATAGGACAGTGAACAAAAAACAAAGTATCTATTCTCCTGGAGCTTAGATTCTAGTAACAGAGCTAGGCAGTAAATAAATGAACAAATAAACCTGGGATATGCAAAGCAATGATAAATGCTTAGGAAAAATGAAGAGGGGGGTTTCTACAATGTAAGAATTTGGCAAGAAGGTGCCATCTGCCAAGTGGAGAATAACCCCTCACCAGACACCAAATCAGTGAGTGCCTTGATCTTGGACTTCCCAGCCTCTAGAACGTTAAGTAATAAATTTGGTTGTTTATAATTTTAGGAGGCTTTTTGTTTGTTTTGGAGACAAGCTCTTGCACTGTCTCCTGGACTAGAGTGCAGTGGCATCATCATTGCTCACTGTGACCTGAAACTCCTGGGCCCAAGCCATCCTCTCGCCTCAGCCTCCCAAGTGGTTGGGCCCACAGGCTGTGCCAGTCATGCCCAGCTAATTTTTCTATTTTTAGTAGAGACAAGCTCTTGTTTAGGCCGGTCTTGAAATTCTGGCCTTGAGTGATCCTTTTGCCTAACCCTCCCAAAGTACTAGGATTACAGGTGTGAGCCATTGCACTGGCCTATTAATAATTTTTTTTAAAGGAAAATGAAAAGAAAAAGGAAATGTAAAGGAATGAGAAGAGAAGTCACGGCAGAAACTTGAATTAGGTGAGGAAGCAGGTTGTATGGACCTGCTTGGAGGAGCTGGAGCTGGAGCTGAAAACCCAAGATCCTAGAGAGAAGAGCTACCAGCTCTGGTATGTTGGAGGAGAGCAATGAGAAGAGGGTTGTGAGAGTGGGGTGAGCAGCTTGGGTGCAGCCAAACACAGGGTTTGGGGCGGGGGAGAGGCATTCACATGCATAGCCTTTTAGACAAGACTTTGTGTAAGCTTTTCATGGAAATGTGACGCATATAGAGAAAAGTACACAAATCATGAGTGTACAACCCAGTGAATCTTTACCACCTGGATCCACCCAGTTAAACCACTATGCAGACCCCGCGGCAGAGCATCACCAGCTGCCCTGAGGCCTCCCCAGGTCCTCTGTTATTACCATCTGCCCACCCAAGGATAACCACCATTTCAACTTCCATTACTCTGACTTAATTTTGCCTGTTTTGAACTCTATGCAAATGGAATATTCCAGTATTACCCTTTGGTATTAGGCGAGAGTTGCCCCCATTACTGTGTATAGCCATGTTTTTTTTTTTTTTTTTCATCACCATCTAGTAATGTACTGTGTAAATATACCACAATTTATTTATCCATTCTACCACTGATCAACATTTGGATTGTTTCCAGTTTGAGGGCTATTTCAAATAATGCTGCTGTGAGCATTCTCGTTTGTGATTTTTGGAACCCATGAGTGTACATTTCAGTTGAGTAGACATGCAGGGGTATAATTATTAGGTTTAGGTTTTGCTTCCATAGACACTACAAAACTTTCCTCAGACTGTGCTTTTTCACCTGAGTGAAAAGGGAAATAATTTAAAGGATTAAAGTAGAGAAATAAGATAATCTGACTTTTACCTTTAAAGGAACGTGTACTAGAAATTTTTCTAAGATTACATTTTAAAACTGTTCACCAGGCGAAATAAAATCCCAGCTGACCAGTCCCAGCACTAAAGGCATGACTCCAGATCCATATGTTTGTACGCTGAGCCAGGACCTCTCCCCTGAACTACAGACCTGTGTCTCCAAAGCCTACTTGGCAATACCATATGGATATCTAAAAGGCTTATCTCAAGCTTTCTGTAACCAAAAGCTTCTGCTCGTCTGCCTTGGGCCAGTTCCTCCCACCAGGCTTCCCGACTTTATTAACAGCAACAACTCCCTTCTTCCATTTACTTGAGCTGGAAATATTAGTGTTACCTTTGTCTCCTTGTATTTTGGCCACACCCCACCTCTGGTTTATTGGCAAATCCTGCGATCTCTACCGTCAGAATTTTCTGAAATAGGCCAGGTGGGGTAGCTCACACCTATAATCCTAGCACTCTGTGAGGCCGAGGCGGGTGGATTGCTTGAGCTCAGGAGTTCGAGACCAGCCTGAGCAAGAGCCAGACCCCCATCTGTACTAAAAATAGAGAAAACTAGCAGGGGCAACAGCTACTCGGGAGGCTGAGTCAAGAGGATTGCTTGAGCCCAGTTGCTTGAGTTTGAGGTTCCTGTGAGCTATGATGATGCCACAGCACTCTCCCCGGGGTGACAGAGAGTCTGTCTCAGCAAAAAAAAAAAAAAAAAAAAAAAAAATTTCTGAAATCATTGCTCACCACTCCCTGCCACCACCTGTCCAAGCCACCATTCTCTCTCCCTGAGGCTATCACAGTCTCCTCCTAAAAGGTCTCCCAGCTCCCACACTTTGCTCTCACCCTCCTGAGTATATTCTCAGGGCAGCTTCTCAAGAGATCCTGTTAAAACACAAATCACTTCTCTATTATTTTTTCTAATTTTTATTTTTTTATAAAACTCTCCAGCAGCTTTCGGTATCTCAGGACTTTGAAAACCAAAGTCCACACTAAGACTCGCAGATTGTGGCAGGATACTGCTCCTTTTCACCTCCCTGGCGTTGGCTCCCAGGGGCCCCTCCTCTCTCCATTGCAGCCTGGCGAGCTCCCAACCTCAGGCCTTTTGCCCTTGCTCTTCCCTTTGTCTAGAATGCTCTTGTCTCAGCTAACTGGCCCCTCATGCCTTCACCTTCCCCAGGTCTTTACTCAAAACTCTCTTCCCCATCAAGGACGTCCCTGGCCACATTGTTAAACATTTCATGCTTCCCTCATACCCGACACTTCAAGTTTGCTTTCCCAGCTTTGTTTTCTCTGCTTAGCAGTTATCACTGTCTTACGTACTATAATGTTTTATATCTTTTATCCTGTTTATCAGCAGTCCCTCCCAGCACAATGTAATTGCTCTGAGGACATTGATCTCTATGTTTTGTTTACCATGGTAGCCCAGCACCTAGAACAGGGCTTGGCACATAGTAGGCACTCAGTAAATATTTATTGAGTGAATGAATGAATGGATCCTTGCCCTAGATCCTTTCCTGATTACCTGTGCCTTAGGAGAGGCTGACAAATCAGTGGCGGTTTCTAAGCACCTCCAGTAAGTCGGAGTCGCCAATAGAAACATGTTCCTTCTACACTGTCCCTTCCTGGCGTGCGCGGACCTGGGAAAAGCGGAGATGCTGATTGATATCTCTAACTGGGAAGGAAGATGGGATTAGGTACTAGAAATAAGAGGAAGGATGTCTCCGCCCGTCTGCTCGCAGGCTGCGATCTGCCTGGCACTCCGCCTGCTCCCAGAAACAGGATGTGTCCAGAGAGGAAGTGACTGCAGACGTGGAATAGGGGAAAATGCCCCGTGCCTGAGACAGAATACTTGAGGCCAGTCATTCTGGAGCCTTCCAAGGGTCCATTCCTGGGAGATGAGTACAATCTGCTTCATGGTCCCGCGGTGACTCATTATGTATGGTGGGGAATCTACAGCCTGTCCTTAAGTCAGGGTGAACAGGTGCTTCCTCTTCTGGGGTTCCCAGACTGGGTGACTGGAGGCTGCAGGGGAGAAGAGGAAGGGACACCCATGGACCTGTGTCGGAGGCCCCGCAGAAACCATCAAAGGAAGTAGCTTCGTAGCAAGTCATTTAACCAATCTTGCCTTTTTTTTTATTTTTATTTTTTTGTAGAGACAGAGTCTCAGTTTTTATTGCCCTTAGTAGAGTGCCGTGGCTCACAGCAACGTGGCTCACAGCAACCTCCAACTTCTGGGCTTAGGCAATTCTCTCCCCTCAGACTCCCGAGTAGCTGGAACTACAGGTGCCCACCACAACACCCGGCTATTTTTTTGTTGTTGTTGTTTGGCTGGGGCCGGGTTTGAACCTGCCACCCTCGGTATATGGGGCTGGCGCCCTACCCACTGAGCCACAGGTGCCGCCCACCAATCTTCTTTGTTTGAGATAGAAGCAGATAGTCAAGAAGGCCATTGCCTAGGGTCTCTTAGGAAACCCTTTTAGGGGGTTTTCTGTGTCTCCCCCAAAAGTGGGCAAAGAAGCAAACTTGGTGGTCTGACCAAGCCCTGGGTCTTGGAGCTCAGGCATCTCCTAGGGAGTCTCCTAGCTTTACTGAGGTGGTCCAACACCAGACCCCAGAGGCTGTGCCCTAAGTCTTCTTTTGCAGCCCAAAGACAGAAAAACAATTCCTGCAGACACTCCCCAGTAGCTCTACCTTGGTGGGCTTTAAAATATGGACTCTGCTTATTGGCCAAAGGGCACCAATGTCATAAAACCCAGACCAGGAAACTTGGAATGGAAAACAACGAAAACCCACAAACACGGAGCTCAGCATGGAATTCGGCAAAGACACCAATTCAAGTTTCTAGAAAAGCAGGGAAAAAAGCTAGAAAACTCTCCGACACTCTGTGTAACCACGGCGATCTCCAGATAAGCACTGGGCCTTCTGTTTGTGGTGAAGCGTCGTGAGCAGCTCAAAGCTTGGAGTGTTATTATGAGCATTAAAATTATGATAATAAAAGCTGTGGCATTTTTTTCCTTCCTCTCTGAAAACCAAAGGAAGCATCTCTAAGCTTGTCTTTGATAACAGGTAGGAGGTGTCATGCCAATGTGCTGCTTCTCATTACAGAAAAGAGCTCATATGGTGCAAAACCTTCTGCAGCCTGCTTTGTGTGTTTAAGCAGGTGACAGTGAGCATCTTTTCATCTGGACACACCTACCCTTTCTTGCGTTTTCTGTAAATGAACAAACTAAGGGGTCTTCCTTAGTGGAAGAACAAACTAAGGGGTTTTCCTTAGTGGAAGAAATGAAGCCATCTTAGGAAATGGCCTGCAGGTGGGCACAGCTATAGAGCCCTCTGGGGCCCCAGCCACAGCCCTCCTTCCTTGGGGCTCAGCTGAACATTCTCGTGAATGAGAAGCAGCTCAGTACCTCAACCCTGCCTCATACTCAACAGAAACTGATGCCTCTTATATTAGAGCCCCCCCTTTCTGTAGGGTGGTGGGAAAGTGGGGAGGCACCACCTCTCCCGTATCTTGAGCTCCCCACATTCTTGCAATTTCTCCTCACCTTGCCCCAACCTCACGTTTTCCTTTCTAGAAGCTGGAGATGAAGGTAAAGCAACCATTCTCCCTGGGAGAGTCACCAGCCATTCTAGTTAGTCTAGGACTAAGGGGTTTGTCCAGGATGCAGGACTTAGAGCTTTAAACAGGACAGCCTCCAGGAAAATCAGCCTGTTCCCAGAATTGGGGCACATGCTCAGGCCTGACTGACTTGCTGGAAATCCCCTTTGCACGGTTCCACCAAGGGTCAGGTTGGATGTTTCTGGAAGGCACACTTATTATAGAGATTCTCATTGACTGGGTCTGCTGAGATTCCTGGGAGGAGACCAGAGGCTTTAACTCACACCTGAGGATCAATATCCTTAGAGGAGCAGATCTGGGAACAAGATGGTGACCCAGAGAGGGGCTGTGGCTGCCGGGCAGGCCCGAAAGGGCAGAAGCCACAAACTCCATTCCCAGGCAGTGAGAGACTTGCTCAGGGCTGGCAAAGTCAGGCAACCAGGACAGACTCCTGTCTAAGCAAACGTTTGCTTTAATTCAGCCTCTTAACCCCTCTTCAGGTGAAATGCCAATGGATCTAATTATTAATCTGGAAATCCATCACCTTCTCTGTATCTCTAGACTTTGCAGACACTCTTCGGTACTTTATGGTACTTTAAAATTTTTAGTTTTACAATTGAAGCTATTCATTTCAATGTAAAGGTACTTCACTTGAAGACATGAGTGTATTTTAAAAAACATCAGTAGTATACATTCTTAAAAATAAATGATTGAACTGGCCAGGCACAATGGCTCACTGGCTCACGCCTGTAATCCCAGCACTTATAGGTGGGTGGATTGCTTGAGTTCATGAGTTCGAAACCAGCCTGAGCCAGAGCAAGACCCCTCTCTAAAAATAGCCAGGTGTTGTGGCGGGCGCCTGTAGTCCCAGCTACTTGGGAGGCTGAGGCAAGAAAATCACTTAAGCCCAAGAGTTTGAGGTTGCTGTGAGCTGTGATGCCACAGTACTCTACCGAAGGTGACATAGTGAGACTCTGTCTCAAAATAAATAAATAAATGATTGAACAAATAAATGGGGACAAAAGACCATTCTCCATGTAGTATTCCAAATAATTTCTGTAGGTGCGCCACCCTCAAGAAGGTTGATCAAAACTCCCCACTCCTTAAGCATAGGTTGCACCAAGCAACTTCCCTCTGCAGAAGACAGTGTGGACAGGGGGAAGGACGGTAATTTTACAGCGGAGACACCTGACAAACATGGCCTCATTCAGGTAATTTAAGAAGAGAACAGGCAGGGTGTGCTGGCTCACTCCTGTAATATTAGCACTCTGGGAGGCTGAGGCAGGCCTCAGCTCAGGAGTTAGAGACCAGCCTGACCAAGAGTGGCTAAAAATAGCTGGACATTGCAGGCGCCTGTAGTGTCAGCGGCTTGGGAGGCTGAGCCAGGAGGATCTCATGAGCCCAAGAGTTTGAGATTGCTGTGAGCCATGATGCCACAGCATTCTACTGAGGGCAGCAGAGTGAGATTCTGTCTCAAAAATAAATAAAGAATAAGAGAGGGGCGGTGCCTGTGGCCCAATGGAGTAGGTCACCGGCCCCACATGCCGGAGGTGGCAGGTTCAAACCCAGCCCTGGCCAAAAACTGCAAAAAAATAAATAAATAAATAAAAGACAAAATTATTAAAAAAAAAAGAAAAAGAAAAAGAGAGAAAGAGTTTTTCCTGCCGTCACACTGAGGGAGGCAGTCCAGTGAAGTAGACAAATCTTGGATTCAGAGTCAACCAACTCTGAGTTCCAGTCCTACCTCTGTGTGCTCCTGGGGCAGTCACTCATCCTCACCGAGCCTCAGTGTCCCCATCTATAAATGAGAAGAATACATATAAGGATGCAGTGACACATTCCAGCCCTTAGTAGCAGCGAGTGCTGGAGAAATCTCTGATCATATTTGCAGGGAACTCTGAGGTGCTGGAGTGGAGTGTGGGGCAGCTCAGTGGATGGGTCCTGCTGTTACCACCCCTCACCAGGGAAGCTCTCCTCCTCCCAGCCCATCCGGACTTTCACTCATTCTCTGCCAAAAGCAGCAAGGTCAAGGGCCTTTTAGACCCTCTCAGTCAGTTTGGTTCAAGGGGTGTGTTGCACAAAGCTTTGCCTGTTAACTTTCCGGGACCCAGAAGGCACACTTTATAGCACACAATGTTCATACCAGCGTCTCTAACCACAAACCCTGAGAGGCTGAGTGTTGAGACACTCAGGAAGTCAAAAGGGTCCTCTCAGCTTCAGAGGCCCAGCCCAGCTCACGGGAACAGCATGCATCAAAAGGCAGGAAGTCCCCGACTAGTCTGTCCTATCAAGCCACCAGACACTGGTTACCTTTATGTGGCTACACAAGAGGTCGAGTTCTCAGGGAGGGGCAGGGTCTGGGGCCTTTACGCCTGGGTGGAAGCCGCGCCTAAGAGCACAGCCTGCTGCTGCCACCACCCCACTGCCTAGAGAGGGACTCAGAGTCTGGGCCTCAACTCCTCATGGGATAAGTGCCATTTTGGTTCCTGTTTCCTTCCCCCCTTTTTTTTCCCCTTCCATAGATTCTCTAAGGAAGTATTAACATGTCCTGCAGATCTCAGGAGGAAGCCCACCAAGACACACAGAGAATAGTGGGTAGCCTCTTTCCAAGACCTGGTTTAGCAAAGGTCTGGGGCCAGGCACCATGCCTTAAACATATAATCCTAGCCCTTTATGAGGCTGAGGTGGGAGGGTTGCTTGAGGTCAGGAGTTCAAGACAGGCCTGAGCAAGAACAAGACACCCTCCCTCCCACCCCCGCCCCACTTCCCTCTGCCCTGTCTCTACAAAAACAAAAGAAAAGAGGCTCGGGGCCCATAGCACAGTGGTTGCGGCACCAGCCACCTGCCCCGAGGCTGGCAGGTTTGAACCCAGCCTGGGATAGCTAAGCAACAATGACAACTGCAACAAAAAAAATGGCCAGGCACTGTGGTGAGTGCCTGTGGTCACAGCTACTTGGGAGGCTGAGGCAGGAGAATTGCTTATGCCCAGGAGTTTGAGGTTGCTATGAGTTGTGACACCTACCAAGGGTGACATGATAAGACTCTTATCATAAACAAAGAAAGAAAAGAAAAGACAAATTAACAAAGAAAGAAAAGAAAAGACAAATTAAACAGAGCTACTCAGAAGGCTGAGGCAAGGGGATCACTTGAGCCTAGGACTTGGAAGCTGTGAGCTATGATGACACCACTGCACTCCAGCCTAGGTGACAGAGAGAGACCCTATCTCAAGGGGGAAAAAATAAGTCTGGGACAATCCTGACCCATCACTCTCTAGCTGGGGGCAGTGACTCACCACTGGCTCAGTGGCCCAAGGTGCCAGCCCCCTGTACTAGCCTCTCCAGGAGGGAGGATGGCTGCCACCAAGCCATAGTCACAATGCAGGATTTCTCTGCAGCCAGTAGCCCCAGAGCAGAGGAAAGAAGAGAAGACATCTTGATGGGCCAAAGGAACGTCTTTGTAGAAGGTGAAGGAATAAATAACAGGGTGGCCAGAGAGCCCTGATGACCTGCCGGAGGCAAACACACGGGTATAAGGAACCTGTGGCTAGGTATGGGCCTCCGGCTCAGGCTGAAGCAAACCAGAAAACGAAAGTGAAGAATAGAAAGGCGATTGGGAGACAGAGGGGGCAGAAATCCAGGCAGGGGGGCAGTCATAATGCAGTCCTCCGGGGCACAGAGGACAGTGGCATGACGGACAAAGTCAGATTCTTTACTCTAATACCACAGCTCAATCAGGATTTGAACCCAGGGCTGTCTAACTCCTAAACTTTTTATTCGACTCTACTTTATCAGAGTGGCAGGCTGCCTGCCTCAGGTCTACATTCGACCCATGGCTGCTATTTTTTTCTTTTTTGTAGTGACAGGGTCTTGCTGTGGTGCTCAGGCTGGTATCTTAACTCCTGGCCTCAAGCGATCCTCCCACCTTGGTCTCCTAAAGCACTGGGATTACAGAGGCGAGCCACTGCATCTGGCCTTGGTGGCAGCTTTGAAGGAGCCCTCATCTCCTGTACGTGCAGGGCAGATATGCCTGAGGACTGAGCCCCAGGGCCTCATTGCGCAAGTAGGAGCTCCAATTAAGCACTTAGGAAAGGGACAGTGGTAGAGATTCTGTCCATGGGAAACCCTCATAGCATATAGGTTTTTCACAAGTCTTGAACAGATTCATCAGTCCTGGCTAGACAAGTCTACACCTGACACCGCAGTGCGATGGGTGGTAATGATGACGCCGGGCCTGAACTTTTGTCTACATGATAAGAGTTACCAGTGGCAGACGATGGTCCATCATTCCCAACCAAACAGAATGAGGAATTTTGTCCCTTCATTACAAGACTTTCAGAGTTTAAATTTTGCACACGATTAAATCCCACTACATACAATTCACACACAGGAAGTACAAAGGGAAGGAGGACGCAGGCAAGGCCTTTGCTAGTTAGAGCTGGACCGAATCTGTCAGACAAATTGGAAAAACAGTTCTAAGCCATCTTAACAAAACCTTTTAGCTCCACATTAAATAAGTTGATTGTGATAAAGTTGATCGTTCTTTCTTCCTTCCTTCCTTCTTTTCTTTCTTTATTTTTTGAGACAAGATTTTCACTTTGTAGCCCTCAGTAGAGTGCTGTGGCAGCATAGGTCACAGCACTTTAGTGGGCTCAAGTGATTCTCTTGCCTCAGCCTCCCAAGTAGTTGGGACTGCAGACACATACTGCAATGCCTGGCTATTGATTTTTTTTTTTTTTTTTTTTAAAAGGAGCTTCAATATTTGTAACTAGAATATCAGGTTCTTGAAGAAACTTGTTTTTTTTTTTTGTTGTTCTTTTTTTTTTTGAGACGGTCTCACTCTGTCACCCTGGGTAGAGTGCCATGGCGTCCTAGCTCACAGCAACCTCAACTCCTGGGCTCAAGCAATCCTCCTGCATCAGGCTCCCGAGTAGCTGGACTACAGATTCCTGCCACCACACCTGGCTAATTTTTCTATTTCTTTAGTAGAAACGGGGTCTTGCTCTTGCTCAGGCTGGTCTCAAACTCCTGAGCTCAGGCAATCCACCTGCTTCCGCCTCCCAGAGTGCTAGGATTACAGGCATGAGCTACCGTTCCCAAGGTAGCAATTGACATTTAAACAGACAACAACAACAAAAAACCTCTTAGGAAAGGGCACAGTGGGAATATAGTAAGATCCTAAGATGTAGAAAGGGAGCACCTGAATGATAAGGCTTTGAATTTTGGACTTTAAACTCTCAAATCCTTCCAAACTCCCTTGACAGGTTAGGCAGTATCTTCCCTGGACAAGGAACCAGTTTATCTTTGCCAGAGGGGCCTTCTGGGACTGCACCTCGGACAGTTGCTTTACAAAAGGAAAGCCAAGTCTGTTCCCCATTCCTCCAGGATCAAGAGGAAAGTTAGATCCCAACGTAGCCCAGATGGGAAGTGCAAGCCTGCTCCAAAAGGAGACGGCCTACGTACCAAGTGGTAGGACCTTGCCAGTTCAAATCTGTAGGACACGTGGGAGCACGTGTGGGGATGGATTCTAAGCATTCTCTCCCGGAGATGGTAAGTATAAGGCTTGAGGGGGCTAAACTCCCTGATAGACTCAATCCAGGTTTGGGCATTGGCGCTGGCATGAATAGCCTCCTTACAACAGCTAATTCAGAGTAGATTTAACAGTAATAGTGAGCTAATGATGTTGAGATGCCAAAAATTCCCTGGCACGCTAAGTGCTGGGAAGGAGTCTGAAAGCTCAAAGAAAAAGGAATGTTTAAATGAATCAATTATACTGTGACCTCTCAGCCACCCCTAACCACATCTCCCTTCCTCTACCCAAAGACCTCGTAGTCCCTTTGCCAAGACTGTAAGAAGTGCATTTGTAATGAGGCCACCAGTATCCTAGGGGAGCTCTGTGGGGACTGTCACTATGGGCTGAAGATGACCTCAGGGATGCTGCAGAGAAACTGGAGTCTTTGATCTCAATGAGAATATTCAAACTCTTCAGAAGAGTTGAGGCCAGGTGGGTGCTTGTCAGATGCCATGTGTCACAATTATTCAATAAACAACAGAGAGGAGTGGTGGTCAGACTTACTTGACTTCCGGAGATCTGTAGTGTTTGCCAATGGACCACAGAGGTCCTGGGAATTGAGTAGATAAGCAGCCTACTAGGAGGCGACTTGACGTGTAAGGAGGGGAATTTCAGGTCTGATGGGCAGAAATCTAGCTTAAGTTTACCATGACGGGGATTCCCAGCTGCCTATGGAGTTCCCAGACTCACCTGTTCACAGACCCAAGTACCACTGACTGACGGGAAGTCAGTCATAGGTATGTCCTGCGAACCTCCCTAAGCAGATGATGGTCCATCATTCCCAACCAAACAGAATGAGGAATTTTGTCCCTTCATTACAAGACTTTCAGAGTTTAAATTTTGCACACAATTAAATCCCACTACATATAACTGACCCACAGAAAGTACAAAGGGAAGGAGAACCTGGGGCAAGGCCTTTGCTAGTTAGAGCTGGACCAAATCTGTCATACACACTGCAAAGACACTTCTGAGCCATCTGCAGCAGGAGTCAGACCTAAAGGGCTGTCCACTGGGGAAAAAGAAACACCCAGACCTTCTAGGGGTTGTTAGATATTAGTTCTGAATCAACATTTCTGGAGACCCAAAACATCACTGTAGTCTACTGGTCAGAATGAGAATGTATGGAAACCAGGTGCAAACGGAATCCTGACACAAGCCGAGTCTCTGAGGTTATTTCCCAAGTCCCTGAGTACACAATAGGAAGACACGCACTCAGTGCGGCAGGCAGAGTCATGGTCCCGCCCGAAGATGACTACATTCCCACCCCCAGAGCCTATGACTACATTATGTTTCATGGGTCACAGGTGGAATTAAGCTGGCTAATCAGATTAATTTAAAACAGGGAGAGTGGCTCAGTGCCTGTAGCTCAGCAGCTAGGGTATTGGCCACATGCATTGGAGCTGGCGGGTTCAAACCCAGCACAGGCTTCCCAAACAACAATGACAACTACAACCAAAACATAGTCAGGCATTGTGGCAGGTGCCTGTAGTCCTAGCTACTTGGGAGGCTGAGGCAAAAGAATCGCTGAAGCCCAAGAGTTTGAGGTTGTTGTGAGCTGTGATGCCATGGCACTCTACTGAGGGCAACAGAGTGAGACTCTGTCTCAAAAAATAAAATAAAATAAAATAAAATAAAATAAAATAAAATAAAATAAAATAAAATAAAATAAAATAAAATAAAATAAAATAAAACAGGGAGATTATTCTGGATATTGTGTTTCCAGTGGAATCACAAGTGCCCTTAAATATAGAAGAGAGAGGCAAAAGAGTTCATGATGTAAGAAAGACTGTCAGCAGCTGCTAGCTTTGAAGATGGAAGGGGCCACAAGCCAAGGAATATGAGCAGCCCCTTGCAGCTGGAAAAAGCAAGAAGATGTATTCCCCCTAGAGCCTTCAGAAAGGAATTCAACTCTGTTCACAGCTCAATTTCAGCTCAATGAGACCCTTTTCAGATTTCAGATCTCATTAACGTATGTTTTGTTCCGATCCCCATATGGTATGTTAACAGCAGCTTACTTAGTAAAGAACAGAATCCCCCCAATGGTTCTCTGACCCATGGAGTGAGGACATGATGATGGTGATGACCGAGTAGAAGCCATGGTTCTCTCCTCATCCCCCAGGCCACTGAGACAGTAAACCCAAAACTGCACCAAACCCTTGGAGAAATTATAGCAATTTGTGTCCCTGACAGATGCAGGGACAGCCGTTCCCACCCCTCGTCCACATAACACCCCTATTTGAATGATATAAGCCCCAGGTAGCCACAGAGAATGTCAGGAGATTGCTCCAGCCTTCACCAAGGGTCATGTGCTAATCAAAGCTGCAATTCTAGGTGCTAACATTGGCTACTCACCAGAAAAATGATTTGTGCCCCAGGAGCATCATTAAAGGAAATCAGAAGTGGGTGCCAATACAAACCATCTTTGCTGTTTTGCGCTGGGGATCCAGAAGTGAACGTTCCTTCCTCCCACCATAATTGAGTCCAGAAGGCTTTCATCATCTCAGTGATCCACAGAACACCAGGCTGGACCTTTACATTGATGAGACACGAGTAGCCATAACCTTAACTATCTTAGCAAGTGTTTTAGAAGGTGGGAGGTAAGCCCCACAGACTTTCAAAGCCTCCTGTGCTGTGAAATGCTCAGGGTCCGGCCGTCTGGGGCACATCAGAACATCCTCTCTAAAGTGAGAGGCGAATTCTCACACTTTGCTCTGCCCGTCCTGAAGGCAACGTGCTGCCCAAGTCCCACCACCCAGAGCAGCCACCAGGGAGGCTGGAGGAAGCGGCTTCGATAGGCTCAGTTACAGGATGAGCGAGGAGACAGCACCCTGTGGGCGGTGTTGGCCTCCAGCTGTTAATGGCTTTAAAAAAGTTGCCAATATTTGGAGTTGGCAAAACTAGAGTGGAGTTCTACTCCAAAACTATTTGGAGTTCTTCAAAACTAGAAAACATTCATCTAGGACACAGTGTGGCCACTCTCACTCTTCCACCTAAAAACACACTTGGATAATTCTTGCTCTCTGTCCCTGTGACTTTGAGTTTGGGGGGCTCGAATGTTCTAATCCCACCAAGGAATTGTTCTACCACAGTCAGAACGTTTTGATGAAGTGGAAACTTCGGCTTCCCCTTAGCCGTGGGGGAGACTCATGCCATCAGTGGAGCAGGCAGAGAAGGTTCCCTCTGCTGGGTGGGCAATACTGATTCCAGGGGAAACTGGGTTTCTGCTACACAGCGGAGGAACAGAAGGGCTACGTCTGAGACCCAGGAGGTTCACTGTGGTGTTCTCGGGAGCACTAGTCAATGGAAACCTGTTGTATCCAACAAAGACTAAAAACAGTACAGGGCAGAGAAGACATTACAAACCAGTGAAAAGAAGAGGGCTGGACTGTTCACAGGGTAGTGCTGGCCCAATTAGTTATCCAAATGGGAGAAAACAGTTAAATCTTTACTTCACAGCACAGACAAAAATAAATTCTAGTTGAGTGGAAGGTCTCACTGTAGAAATTAAACTTTAAAATATCGGGCGGTGCCTGTGGCTCAAGGAGTAGGGTGCCAGCTCCATATACTGGAGGTGGTGGGATTGAACCTGGCCCTGGCCAAAAACTGCAATTAAAAAAAAAAATCCTTTAAAATATTTAGAAAAATAATATAGGAGATTTTCCTTATAGCATTGAGTAGAAAAGGATTTCTCCAATGAGATACAAAAAGGATATACTATAAAAATTTTCTAAAACTTCTGAAAGGAATGAAAGAAAGGGAGGGGGAGGCAACGAAGGAAAAAGAAAAGTAAAAAACCATAAACCACAGTGAAATAAAACCACAGATTTTAAGATTAGTTTTCAGAAAATATAAAGGACTCCTACAAAATCAAGGAGAAAATGACAAACAACCCAAGTGGAAAATGGGCAAAGGATATTAAACAGACGGTCAAGGGCACGTGAAAAGAGCCTCCAAACTCATTAGCAGGGAAACGAAAATTAAAACGACGCTGAAAGACCACTCTACATCCTTCTGGTTGGCAAGAATTGAAAGGACTGACAATGTCAAGTGTTGGCAAGGACGTGCAGACATGGGAACTCACACACACCACTGGTAAGGGTGTAAATTAGTACAATAACTCTGAAGAACAATTTGGCCATAGGTAGTAAAATCAGTGGCGCACAAATCTTTCAATCTGCTGATTCCGCTTCTGGGTATACACCATAAGCAAGCTCTCATACACTTCCTGCAATGGAATAAACAACAATGCCCCTTGCAATTCTCTTTGAAAAACCATAAACAACTCAGATATCCATCAACAAAAGACTAAAGAAATCAAATACATAGAGCTGTACAGCAGAGTAGCATATCATGCAGGAGTTTTGTAAAAAAGCTAGAGCTACATAGATCACCAGAAATAAGTTTGTTTTTTGTTTTGTTTTGTTTTGTTTTTGAGGCAGAATCTCACTATGTTGCCTTTGGTAGAGTGCTGTAGCGTCATAGCTCACAGCAACCTCACATTCTTGGGCTTAAGTGATTCTCTTGCCTCAGCCTCCCAAGTAGCTGGGACTATAGGAGCCCGCCAAGTTAATCTAAAATTAACTCCAAAATGTATCAAAAACCTAAAGAAGAGTTAAAACTATAACACATCTAGCAGAATTTGTATTAGACAAGGATTTCTCAGATGTGACACCAAAACTGCAATAGCCCAGCTATTTTTTTGTTGTAGTTATTGTTGTGCGGCAGGCCCGGGTCGGGTTCGAACCCACCTACCTCAATGTATGTGGCCGGCGCCCTCACTACTGAGCTACTGGTGCTGAGCTCACCATGAATAAGTTTTAAAAACATAAATTTGAAAGCATGTTGAAGTATAATATATACATGATGTAATAAAAGGAGTTAATAAGTAGCCCCCCAAATTCTACATGTTATTTGTGGATACTATACATGTTGTAAAATTAAATTCTGAACTTTTATTTGAACTACTGTACAATCTTAAGAAATGTAACCCTTTTTCACAGATATTGATGGGATAATCTTTTTTAATTTTTTTGAGACAGAGTCTTACTTTGTCACCCTCAATAAGTAGCATTATAGCTCACAGCAACCTCAAACTTTTGCCTCAGCCTCCCAAATAGCTGGGACTACAGGCGCCCGCCAGGACACTAAGCTATTTTTTTTTTCTATTTTTAGTAGAGACAGGGTCTCATTCTTGTTCAGGCTGGTCTAAAATTCCTGAACTCAAGCAATTTACCTGCCTCGGCCTTTAGAGTGTTAGGATTATAGGCATGAGCCACCACGCCCAGCCAACAAGATGATCTTAAGATTCATTGTGGTTTCAATTCTAATGACTATTGATTAGTTGTTTTTTGCTCCTTGGATCAATGACTACTGATGTTGACCTTCTTTTCACATGCTTGTTTATTAGACATTTTTATAACTTTTTTAGGAAAATTTTTATTCAGATCCTTTAACCACTTTATTTTTATTTTAATTTTTTGCAGTTTCTGGCCAGGGCTGGGTTTGAACCCGCCACCTCTAGCATATAGAATAGCCAAAATAATCTTTTAAGAAGAGAATGAAGTTGGAGAACTCACAGTTACTAATTTTATTTTATTTTGTTGTTGTTTTTTGCGGTTTTTGGCCGGGGCTGTGTTTGAACCTGCCACCTCTGGCATATGGGGCCAGGGCCCTACCCCTTTGAGCCACAGGTGCTGCCCACAGTTACTGATTTTAAAACTTACTACAAAACTATAGTAATCAAGACAGTGTACCCCTGGCATAAAGACAGACAAATAGATCAATGGAATAGAATTGAGAGTTCAAGTTCAATTTATTTTAGACAGGGGCAACAAGGCAGTTTAATGATTAATTGAAAGGATTAAAGATTAATCTTTTCAATACTGTTGAGACAACTAAATACCCACATGCAAAAGAGTGAAGTTGAACCCTATCTCATACCATATTAAAAAAATTAACTCCAAAATGTATCAAAAACCTAAAGAAGAGTTAAAACTATAACACATTGGACGGTACCTGTGGCTCAAAGGGGTAGGGCACCGGTCCCATATGCCGGAGGTGATGGGTTCAAACCCAGCCCCGGCCAAAAAAAAAAAAAAAAAAACTATAACACATCTAGCAGAATTTGGATTAGACAAGGATTTCTCAGATGCGACACCAAAAGCACAAGCAACAAAGGAAAATATGGATAAATTGGACTTTATCATAATTTAAATCTTTTGTGTTTCAAAGGACACTATCAAGAAAATGAAGAAACAACTCACAGAATAGGAAAAAATATTTGCAAATCATATGTCTGAAAAGGGCCTAGTATCCAGACTATATAAAGAACTCTTATAACCCAACAATAAAATGACAAATAATCCAATTTAAAAAGTGGTTAGGGCAGGGCCTGTGGCTCAAAGGAGTAGGGCACCAGCCCCATATGCCAGAGGTGGCGGGTTCAAACCCAGCCCTGGCCAGAAACTGCAAAAAATTAAAATAAAAATAAAGTGGTTAAAGGATCTGAATAGACATTTTCCTAAAAAAGTTATAGAAATGTCTAATAAACAAGCATATGAAAAGAAGGTCAACATCAGTAGTCATTGATCCAAGGAGCAAAAAACAACTAATCAATAGTCATTAGAATTGAAGCCACAATGAAATACTACTTCACACCACCAGGACGGCTATAATCAAAAAGATGGATAGTAAGAAGTATTGGTAAAGACGTGGAAAAACTGGAACCCACAAAGATAACTGGCAAGAATATAAGTTACTGTAGCTATCAATAGTCACAAATACTGGAAAATATCAATAGTTGACACTTCCTCAAAATCATTAACAATGAGTTGCTATGTTGCAATGTTAAAGAGTCAATGTTAAAGAATTAACAACTCTTTTACATTGAGTTCCCTGATGTTGCCCTATGACCCAGCAATTTTACTTCTACCTCTACATCCGAGAGAAGTGGAGACATGTTTACACAAAAATTTGTACTCAAATGTTCATAGCAGCATTATTCATAATAACTAAAAAATGGCTATAAATCAACCTCCATCAACTAACGAATAGACAAACAAAATGCAATGTCTTTATACAACGGAATATCACTTGGCAATACAAAGAAATCAAGTACGAATGCATGCTACAGCATGGATAGACCTTGAAAACAGGCTAAGAGAAATAAGCCAGACACCAAGGACCACAGACTGTGTGATTCCATCTATAGGAAATGTGCAGAATCAGCAAATCCACAGACTCCGAAAGTGGATGACCTGTTGCCTAGGGCTGGAGGGGCCGAGGGGGAGTGACTGTAGTGGATGCAGAGTATTGAGGGGGGGGGGTGACGAAATATTCTGAAATTAGATAGTGGTGATGGTTGCATAACTCAGTGAATCAACTGAAAGTACTGAATTGTACACTCTGCAAGAGTAAGTTTTAGAGTACATCGATTACAACTCATTAAACACACTCACACACCCACATTGAGGATCCCATGTTGGTGTGGGTGGTCTGCTCTGCCCACCTCCATGCTTCACCCCAGGAGCAGGTTCAAGACTGCACAACCAGCGTGTGCCTTGGAAGCTGTGCCCTAAGGAGAGCCAACTGGAGCCCAGTGTCAGAAATTCAGCTCACACCTATAATCCTAGCACTCTGGGAGACTGAGGCAGGTGGATTGCTTGAGCCTATGAGTTCGAGACCAGCCTGCACAAAAGTGAGACCTTTGTGTCCACTAAAAATAGAAAAACTGAGGCAAGGGAATCTCTTGAGCCCAAGAGTTTGAAGTGGTTGTGAGCTATAATGCCATGACACTCTATAAGGTGACAGAGGGAGACTCTGTCAAAAAAGAAAAAAAACAAAAACAAAAAACTCCTTACTCCAATGGAGTCAGGGAGACCAAAAATAAAGATATATCAAATGAGGGCAGGTAATAATAAAAAGCTGCATTGACAAAGAAAGCAGGGTAGTCGGATGCAAATAGGACATCCAGGCAGCCTCCCCTGCAAGATGTCACAGGGCAGAGATGTGAATACGCCAGACAAGCACAAACACCCAAAGATCGGGGCAAGATTGGTTGGTCCAAACAGTGGCAAAGAAGGCTGCATGGCTGGAACAGAGAGCATGAGGGGGTGGGGCAGAGGAGGTGCAGCCGGGGAGGAGGCTGGTGACAAGCACACCTACTGTCTGGACTTGGTGCTCATTCAAGGTGAGTTGGGAGATCCAGGAAGGCTCCAGGCAGAAGAGTGGTATGTTATGCTTTGTATTGAGAGACCCACCATGACTCTGTGCGGGGCATGGACTACAACGGGGTGGGCGTGGAGGCAGGGAGACACACCGTCCACATGCAAGCACAGAAAAAGTTCAGATGGCTAAGTAGCCAACTCTCAGTGGCATTCCTGCAAAGTAACTTTCAGCCTTATGTTCTCCTGTACAGTTTGGCTTTGTTATATTGCATATGCATTGATTTGGAACTGAGAATAAAGATGTTTTCAAAGATAACCACTCATTAGGAGCCCTTGTGCATTTCTGGCGGGATCTAAAATGGTTCAGCCACTGTAGAAAATGGTACGGCAGTTCCTCAGAAAGTCAACCCCAGAATTACCATATGATCCACAGTTCCACTGTGAAATATATACTCAAAAGGACTGCAAGCAGGGACTCAAATAGATGTTTGTGCAACAGTGTTCATGGCACCATTATTCACAATAGTTGAAGGGGGAAACAATCTAAATACCCATCAACAGATAAATGGATACACACAAGGCAGGATACATGGATAATGGAATACAGCCTTAAAAAGGAAGGAAATTCTTTCCAGGCACGGTGGCTCACACCTGTAATTCTAGCACTCTAGGAGGCCGCGGCAGGTGGATTGCCTGAGCTCAGGAATTTGAGACCAACCTGACCAATAGTGAGACCCTGTCTCTACTAAAAATAGAAAAACTGAGGCAAAATGATCACTTGAGCCCACGAGTTTGAGGTTGATGTAAGCTATGACAGCACAGCACTCTATTCAGGATGCCAGAGTGAGACTCTGCCTGAAAAAAAAAACAAACAAACAACCCACCCCCCAAACTATTTAACAATACAATGCCAGACATAATATGTTAAAAATTTTGGCTGGGCAAGGTGGCTCACACCTGTAATCCTAGAATTTTGAGGGTCCAAAATGGGAAGATTTCTTGAGGCCAGGAGTTTGAGACCAGCCAAAGCAAGAGCAAGACCCTGTCTTTCCAAAAATAGAAAAATTAGCAGAGCATAATGGCATGCACCTGTAATTCCAGCTACCTGGGAGGCTGAGGCAGGAGGATAGGTTGAACCTCAGGAATTTAAGGTTGCAGTGAGCTATGATGACACCACTGTACTCTAGCCTGGGCAATAGATACTCCGTCTAAAAAAAAAAAAAAAAAAAAAAAAAAAAAAAAATTATAGTGTTAAGGGAAAAGTAACATTGACAAGATTTTTTTTAAAGCTGGGACTATAGGCACCTGCCACAATGCCTGGCTATTTTGTTTGTTTGTTTGTTTGTTTGTTTGCTTGTTTGAGATGAGGTCTCACTCTGGCTTAGGCTGGTCTGGAACCTGTGAGCTCAGGCAATCCACCTGCCTCAGCCCCCCAACACCTGGGATTACAGGCGTGAGCCACTGGGCCCGGCCAATAAACAAATTTTTAAAAAATTTTTTACATGTTGGCTAGGTGTGATGCTTCAAGCCTGTAATCCTACCACTCTGGGAGGGCAAGGCAGGTATTGCCTGAGCTCAGGAGTTTAACAGTCTGAGCTATAGCGAGACCGTGTCTCTAAAAATAGCCAGGTGTTGTGGCAGGTGTCTGTAGTCCCTACTTGGGAGGCTGAGGCAAGAGAATCACTTGAGCCCGAGAGTTTGAGGTTGCTGTGAGCTATGATGCCACCACACTCTACCCAGGGTGACAGAGTGAGACTATGTCTCAAAAAGAAAAAATAAATTGTCCATGTTAACTTGGGGGGAGGGTGCAGGGAAGATGGAAAAGAGAGGGCCCTGGTATTAAGCACCAGTAAACGACTCCACAGAAGTCTTCTCCAGGAAAAGAAAACCCAGGACCACTTGCCACTGACACAGGGGCGTGTGGAGCCCAAGCAACACACGATCATAACAGCTCTGTAAATCAATTTCATCCCAGGCTATAAGATGCTTTTTCTCAAAGAAAGGAGATTGGAGCTTCCTTGTTTATGAATTCATTTTTCAGGGGTGGAGTTGATTTAGAGAGCCTGGCCGTTTCCTGATGGTGTACACTGAGCCGGCCCGGGAAGCCTCAGGCCCCAGCCGGGCTGACCACGAGCCAGACCCAGAGTAAGCTTCGTCCCACGCTTCCTGTCGGGTCCAGGCAGCCTGAGTTTCCTGGTGACCCTTCCCTGCACCCAGCTGATTCAAAGGCTTGGCAAGACCTGGTGCCAGCCAAGAAAATCTGAGGCAGCCAGGTTTGTTATTTCAAATCTCTAAACCTGCAGACCTCTGTGCTTGGCTTATATATGTGAAAAGCTAAAACAAGGATGTGTGTCACAGCTGTGATTATAACACAAGTGGGCAAAGATCCCTGCATGACCAGCCTTTCAAATGTCAGCCCATTCTGAAGTTAAGTAATTTAACTCACATTATAAAATAATTAAAATGATGAGTGGTAGGAATGTAAAATGGTGCTGCCATTCAAGAGAATGGTGTGGCAATTTCTCATTAAGTTAGTTAAACATATACTCACCATAACACCCAGCCATTGCACTCCTGGGCATTTATCCCAGAGCAATAACACTTGTGTGCATACAAAATCTGGTACATGAATGATTCTAACAAACTTATTTGTAATAGCCATGTATTAATTGGGGTTCTCCAAAGAAATAGAACCAGTAGGAGATAGGTAGATACATATATTAAATATATAGGATTTTTTATAAAGAATTGGCTCACGTGATTATGCAGGCTGACAAGTCCCAAGATCTGTCCTTGGCAAGTTAGAGACCCAGGAGAATGGACGTGTAAGTTCCAGTCCAAAGGCCAGCAGGCTGGATATCCAGGAAGAGCAGATGTTTCGATTCAAGTACAAAGGCAGGAAAAAAACTGAAGTCTCAGCACAAAGTCTCAGCACAAAGACAAGCAGGAGACATTCTCTCTTATTCAGGGGAGGAAGCCTTTTTGTTCTGTTCAGACCTGTAGGCCTTCCACTGATTGGATGGGGCCACTTTAGGGAAGGCAGCCTGCCTTACTCAGTCTGTTGACTTAAATTTTATTTTATTGTTTATTTTCTTGCACACCCCCTGCTGAGGAAAGATATTGATTTAAATTTTAAACACATCTGAAAGTACCCTCATGAAAACACCCAGAATAATGTTTGACCAACTATGAGGGAACCCTATGACCCAGTCAAGTTAACATGTAAAATGAACCATCACATGCCAAAAATTAGAAACAATCCAGATACCCTTCAACAGGTGAACAGATAAACAAATCGTGATACATCCATTCAATGGAATACTACTCAGCAATGAAAGGGAATAGCTCTTGACACATGCAATAATTTGTATGGGTCTTAGGTCTTTATCCTGAGTGGGAAAAAAAGCTGATCTCAAAAGGTTACATACTCTATCATTCCATTTACATAACATTCTTGAAATGACAAAATTATAGTGATAGAAAATAGATCAGTGGTGTTTGCTCAGGTTGGGGTTAAGGGAAGAGCGTGGCTAAGGGGTCAAATGAAGGAGTTGGGTTTCTTTGTTTTGTTTTGTTTGAGACAGTCTTGCTCTGTCACCCCAGCTAGAGTGCAGTGGTGTCACCTAGCTCAATGCAACCTCCAATTCCTGGGCTCAAGCAATTCACTGGCTCAACTTCCTAAGTAGCTGGGACTACAGTGTGCACTGCCACACAGCCAATTTTTAGTAAAGATCAGGGTCTTGCTCTTGCTCAGCTGGTCTTGAACTCCTGAGCTCAAGCAATCTTCCCACCTTGGCCTCCGAAAGTGCTAGGATTCCAGGTGTGAACCATTGCCAGGAGTTTCTGGAACACTTCTGTATCCTGATTGTGGGCACGGTTACTTGAATCTGTGCCTGTGATAAAATTTCATAGAACACACACACAAACACAAAATTGATGTTATGTTCCCAACATTGCCCTTGGCACTTTATACATATTACACACAATATTGACAATAATCTTGGAAATAAACACTATTATCCCCATTTTATAATCAAGAGATTGTAATAACCACACACAATCACACAGCTGGTAATTGGCAAAACCAAGACTTTCAGCCAAATCTGTCTGACTCTAAGACTTTTACTCTTTCTCACATGGCCTCCTAATATAGACATGAACTCCAAAGAATGGCACCTCCATTGTCCCCACAATAGATCATTGAGCCCTGATGTCACCACAGCTCAGTGTCCTGCACTGGTGCTTTTCATATTCCCAGACCCCCTCACAGTTGGGCAGGGGCACGGAAAGTCCTGCTGTGTGAAGAGGCTACAAGAATTAGCAGAGAAGGCTGGGGGTGGTGCCTCATGCCTATAACCCTAGCACTCTGGGAGGCTGAGACGGGAGGATCCCTTGAGCTCAGGAATTTGAGATTGGCCTGAGCAAGAATGAGACCTGTTGCTACTAAAAATAGAAAAATATTAGCAGGATGTGGTGGCAGACACCCGGAGTTTCAGCTACTCAGGAGGCTGAGGCAGGAAGATGGCTTGAGCCCAGGAATTTGAGGTTATAGTGAGCTATGATGATGCCACAGTACTCTAGCCTGGGCAACAGAGTGAGACTCTGTCTCAAAAAAAAAAAAAAAAAAGGGAATTAGCAGAGAAATGAGGCATTGATGAGCAAGCTACAAAGACAAGCCCAGACAAGGCCAAGGTCAGGGACCCCCTGAACCTCTTGAATTTAGATGTCAATCACCTTTTCAAAAGTTTTTCTCTAGGATGCCTCCCTGACTCCCTCCAGGCCGAGCTAGGGACCCCTCTTCCATGTTCCCACCATAGCAGGGTTTGCCTTTACTGGGGATTTAACATATAACTCTATCAGGTGTCCCAAAGCCACCCATAAAGGCACCATATGGAGGGAAACTTGGAAATTGTAGCTAAATTGCATTTACAAAATACGCATGACAAAATTTTACAAAATATTTTCTACATGTTGGTCACCTCTTTGTAAGATTTTGTCATGCATATTTTGTAAATAAAGGTATGCTTAGCTACAATTTCCCATTTTTCCCACAGGTGGTGATTTGAGAGTTGACTTTTGAGACACCGTGTAGACTCATCAGTTTACAAGTTGTTCATCTGAGAGCCAAGCACAGAACTTGACCTGAGCAGCTCAGTAGCATCAGTTGAGTGAAGAAATGAGCAGCATAAATTGAACTCAAGGGCCATGGACCCAAATGGCCTCAGAGGCCAGGCAGACACTGGTGAGTACTAGAGGGAGCGGTGAGGACAAGGGTGGAATGAGGACATGTGTCATAGCTACAGGGGCTGCCACCACTCAGCTCAGGCATGGGCTGCCAGGTGGGAACGGGGTTTGTTTGTTGCCTCATCTGATTTTTCAAGAGAAGCCAAAATCCAGACTTTTATGATGAGCTCCTGATCTTTTTCATGTTGTGACTAATTTTAAACATTTTTAATTAAGTGAGGGTCAAACAAAACACATATGCTGATTAAATACTGCCCAAAGGACATGAAACTTTTACTTTGAAACTTCAGGCTGCTCTGGAGTTTCCAATGCAGTGACAGCGACTTTGCCGATAACAGCTAGGCAAAGAGACCCATAGCAGGCAAAGGAATGCCAGTGTCACCAGCAGGCCACCTCTGTGGGTATCTCCCTGGGAGAGGAGCAAAGAGCAGGCAGGAGCTCTGAATGTGGCTGGAGATCGGGGGAATGGCCTATAACCACTGGCTGCTCTGGTTATAGGATTCATGTATAATTCATACTGTCATAAAATAAAATGCATCTTTTGGGCGGTGTCTGTGGCTTAGTGACTAGGGTGCGGGCCCCATATACCGAGGGTGGCGGTTTAAACCTGGCCCAGTCAAACTGCAACAAAAAATAGCCGGGCATTGTGGCGGGTGCCTGTAGTCCCAGCTACTCAGGAGGCTAAGGCAAGAGAATTGCCTAAGCCCAAAAGCTGGAGGTTGCTGTGAGCTGTGATGCCACAGCACTCTAGTGAGAGTGGCAAAGTGAGATTCTGTCTCTAAAGAAAAAAAAATTCATCTTTTTTGAATTATCACATTATTTTCACCCCAGTGCTAGAGGAGCAAAAACCAGACAATCTCACTGCATGGACAAAAGATAGTCTTGCTAGGTCTATTCAAAGAGAAGCCTGCATTGCCACTTGCACCAGACAGAGAAAAGTTAAAACAGGGCTGGCCAGGCCCCCAGAGAAGAAGCTGCAGGTGGCCAAGCGGCCCTGGCTGACTGGGTTCAAGGCCTCCTCACCTTTCATTTCAACATCAGGGGCCTTTTATCATCTTCCTCTCCACCTGGTTCTTCTTCTCAGACTAAGGAAATGGCACAAGTTTCACAATGGCCCATGTTCAAATCCCCCCTCTATCACTTGCTGGTCATGTGACTTTAGGTAGATGACAGCTTTGGAAGCCCCATTTCTCCATCTTTAAAATGTGACTAACGTTTGTTGATATCACACACTCCTCTATATGATATGATGAGAAGGGCACTTCATCTCTTTGGTATTCTTCTTAAAAAGCTACCTCCCTAGTCTAATCAGAAGACAGCTGGAAAGACCAAGAAACTGTCACAAAGGAGGAGACAACTCAAAGTAATTGTGAGACCCTGGAATAGAAAAAGGCAGGAACAACTTCTGAGATCAGAATAAAGTCTGGAGTTTTAAAATCACAGTTCTGCTGGACGCCGTGGCTCATGTTTGTAATCCTAGCACTCTGGGAGGCCGAAGCAGGTGGATTGCCTGAGCATATGAGTTCAAGACCAGCCTGAGCAAGATCGAGACCCCATCTCTAAAAATAGAAAAACTGAGGCAAGCGGATCGCTTGAGCCCAAGAGTTAGAGGTTGCTGTGAGCTATGACGCCATGGCACTCCATCCAAGGTGATAACTTGAGACTCTAATGAAAATAAGAAAGAGTTTGAGACCAGCCTGAGCAAGAGTGAAACCCCCATCTTAAAAAAAAAAAACAAAAAACAAAAAAACAGCCAGGTGTTGTGGCAGGTGCCTGTAGTCCCAGCTACTCAGGAGGTTGATGCAAGAGAATTGCTTGAGCCCAAGAGTTTGAGGTTGCTGTGAGCTGTGATGCAATGGCACTCAACCTCAGGGTGACTGAGTGAGAAGCTGTCTCAAAAAATAAAAAAATAAATAAAATAAAATTGTGGCACTAGTAGCTCCTCTTTTTTACATCACCTTCCCCATCCTTGTCCTTTCCTAAACTTCAGGGGACGGGCCAAGGCCAGTGTCCACACTGGAAGGAGGTGGGGAGCCATGTGCCCCTAACTAGGAACCCATATAGGGGAGGGAGTATCTGCTGGAAGGAGCCAGAGCTGGGGCAGGGCGTGGAAGACCAAGGATGGAAAGAGCAAAGTTAGATGAACCCTGTGGTGCTGGCTAGGAATTGGATATATTAGTGTGAACTCATGGTTTTCTATATATCAGAAATACATAGAGAAATTATTAACACTGCTTAATAGGTACAGAGTTTTGATTTTGCAAGACAAAAAGAATTGTGTGGATGGAGGGTGATGATGGTTGCATAACAATGTGAAGGTACATAATCCCACAGAACTGTACACTTAACAATGTTTAAGATGTTTAATTATTTTACCGCAAAGTACTAATTAATAAAAATACTAAATAAATCAATACAGATGTGACTGATGGTGTGAATACGTGTATGTGTACACACTTAACATTCCCCAGCTCTGTCCACTTCGCCCTAGAGGCAAAGAGCACACTCAGCAGCTAGATCCTTTTTATTTTTTAATGTTTGGGATTCATTGAGGGTACAAAGACTTAGGTTAGACTGATTGCATCTGTTATGTAAAGGGCCTCTTATGTGTGTGACCTGCCCCCAAGAGGTGTGCCATATGCTGTGACCCCTCCCTTCCCCCCCTTCCTTCATTCCCCTACCACCACCCCTCCCTGTATTAGCTCATCCGCTGCCTTCGTATTAGAATAGAGCACATTGGACTCTTGCTTCTCCATTTTGTGATGCTTTACTAAGAGGAATGTGTGCCACCTCCATCCAGGTTAATACAAAAAATGTAAAGTCTCCATCTTTTGTAATGGTTGGATGTATTCCATTGTATACATATACCACAGCTTGTGAATATCTTCCTGGGTTGGTGGGAATTTAGGCTGTCTCCATATTTTAGCAATTGTAAATTGAGCTGCAATAAACAGACTAGTACAAATGTCCCCATAAGAAAGGATTCTTTTCTTCTGGGTAGATGCCTAGTAATGGGATTGCAGGATCAAATGGGAGGCCTAATTTGGGTTCCTTGAGGATTCTCCATCCTTCCTTCTAAAAAGGTTGTACTAGTTTGCAGTCCTACCAGGGGTGTAAAAGTGTTCCCTTCTCTCCACATACACACCAGCATCTGCAGCTTTCAGATTTTATGATGTGGGTCATTCTCACTAGGGTTAGGTGACATCTCAGGGTAGTTCTGATTTGTATTTCTCTGATGAACATTTTTTCGTATGTTTGTTAGCTATAGTCTTCTTTAGAGCAAGTTCTATTCATCTCTCTTGCCCAGTGACATATAGAATCGTTGGGTGTTTTGTTGATTAATTTGAGTTCTCTATAGATCCTGGTTATTAAGCTTTTGTGCAATTCATAATATAAAAATGTATTTCCCCATTCTGTAGGTTGTTTGCTTTGGTTGTTGTTTCCTGAGCTGTACAGAAGCTTTTCAGTTTAATTAAGTCCCATTTGTTTATTTTTGTTGTTATTGCGATTGCCACAGAAGTCTTCTTCATAAAATCTTTCCCCAGGCCGATATCTTCAAGTGTTTTTCCCATGCTTTCTTTGAGAATTTTTATTGTTCATGCCTTAGATTTAAGTCTTTTATTCATCTTGAATCAATTTTTGTGAGTGGAGAAAGGTGAAATTCCAGTTTCAGTCTTTTACATGTGGATATCCAGTTCTCCCAGCACCATTTATTGAACAGGGATTCTCTTCTCCAGGGTATGTTCTTGTTTGGTTTTATCAAAGATCAGGTGGCTACAAGAGGTTAGTTTCATCTCATGGTTTTCTATTCGTTTACAAATATCAATGTCCCTATTTTTGTGCCAATACTATGCTGTTTTGATCACTATGGCCTTGTAATATAGCTGAAAGTCTGGTAGGGTGATACCGCCAGTTTTATTTTTATTACTAAGAATTGCCTTGGCTATTCAGGGTTTCTTCTGATTCCATAAAAAATGAAGAATTCTTTTTTCCAAATCTTTTAAGTATGATGATGGGCTCGGCACCTGTGGCTCAAGTGGTTAAGGCATCAGCCACATACACCTGGTGGGTTCGAATCCAGCCAGGCCTGCCAAAAAACAATGACGGCTGCCACCAAAAAATAGCCGGCCGCTGTGGCGGGTGCCTGTAATCCCAGCTACTTGGGAGGCGGAGGCAGGAGAATCGCTTGAGCCCAGGAGTTGGAAGTTGCTGTGAGCTGTGATGCTACTGCACTCTAACCAGGGTGACAGTTTGAGGCTCTGTCTCAAAAAAAAAAAAAAAAAGAAAAAGAAAAAGTATGATGATGGTATTTTGATGAGGATGGCATTGAATCTGTAGATGCTTTGGGTAGTATAGACATTTTCACAATGTTGATTCTTCCCAGCCATGAGCATGGTATGCTCTTCCATTTGTTAATATCTTTTGCTATTTCTTTTCTTAGTTTCATAATTTTCTTTGTAGAGGTCCTTCACCTCTTTCATTATGTATATTCCTAGGTATTTCATTTTTTTAAAGCTACTGTGAAGGGAATTGTGTCCTCAATTAGCGTCTCATCTTGGCTGTTACTGGCGTATACAAAGACTACTGATTTGTGGACACTGACTTTATATCCTGAGACATTACTGTATTTTTTGATCGCTTCCAGTAGTTTTGTAGTGGAGTCTTTGGGGTTCTCTAAGTATAAAATCATATCTTCGGCAAAAAGGGAGAGTCTGACCTCCTCTGCTCCCATTTGGATGCCCTCTACTTCCTCCTCTTGCCTGATCGTATTGGCTAGAACTTCCAGCACTGTGTTAGTATCCAGATCTTGACTTCTAAATAACATTTTTCGAGAAAGGAACCAGGGCTCTTGGAGAACTGGCTGATTCTAGACCTGGGACAAGAAAAGTGCAGATGAGCCTGGAACAGCCTGTACCAATAAGCTTGAAGAAAGATGGGTCATGGCCAAAGGGCACAGCAACAAGCTTAAATGGCCTTCCACTGGACAAATTTGGAATAATTTAATTATTAACATTATTACGGAAGGTACTGGTTTATAAGGCATCAAATCCATAAGTCCAGGCAGGCATGAAAAATTACTTGCCCAAGATCACGAAAACTGGGAACAAAAGATGCTCATTCTCATTTTCCTTGTGCACTTTTCAATTTTTTTTTTCACAGACTGTGAGTGGGAAGGACATGACACACAGAGCAAGCTAGAGGCCCAGAAAATTCCTAGAGAGACTGTCCAGGACATACGGACTTTTGAGAGCTGTCCAGTGTCATTTCCTGCTTTCAATCGTGCTGGGGGGCAGGGAGATGCAGGGGTGCAAATGAGAAATGGGATGTGGGGGTGAGGAAGGGAGGAGAAAGGTGGAGGCTGACCCACCAGCTGCTTTTCTCCATGAACCCCCTTGCCAGGCATGGAGGGGCTGGGGGTACAAGGATAGAGGAGCTTCCTGGATGGTGAGGTGCCCACATCTGGTTCACATCGAAGGGTAAAAATAAATGTGTTTCTGAGCTGGAAGAAGCCCAGCTGACTTGGCCAAGCCGTGCTGCTCGGACACTAGGGTATAGCACCACCTCCTCCATGGGTCACTGGGCCTGGCCAGCTCCCAAGGGCTTGCAGAGGGTATGCAGTTGGAGTGGGGCCATCTTCTCTGCTTAGAGCCACATTATCTGGGCCCAGCTCCATCTAATGTGCAAACCAGCCTCGTCATGTGTCTGGAGAGGCTGGTTTTTTGCCTTTCAGATGACTCATTTTTAGGCCCTAAAGGAGGCTGAGGCTGCACGCACGCCACATATGACCGTGTCCACCCAGAGGGCTTGTGTGTGCCTCGTGCGGCACCTCCCTGGGCTGGGAAGGGACAACTGCTGGCTGTGGAATCTTGAGCAACTTTCTTAACTTCTCTGAGCCCTGATTTCCCCAGCTGCAGAATGGAAAACAATGGCTCCTTCTTCTGGAGACACAATTGGCCTATCAGAGTGTATAAGTATAAGTCACAGCCACAGTGTCCAAAAACTATCCGTCAATATCCACCATTCCTAATAGTCATTTGGATATATCAGTCTTATTTCTTCTGAAATTATCAAAAGGAAAAATAATTTTGCTTTGAATGAATATGGTTGCATGCCTGTCAGTACGAGACAGGGGCAAAGAGACTGTAGCTCACTTTCCACATCTGCTATTCAGGGGCTGTGTGACTCCGGGAAGCTTCCTCAACCTCTCTGAGCCTCAGCTGCTGCTTCTGTAAAGGTCAAATCTTTGCCCTTGCCTCTCAAGTGTTCATGAGAATGGAGAGGAGTAACATACCTTGGAGGATGGCATGGTTTAGAGGAAATACAATTTTTACTCCTAGACTCTTATTAAAAGCTCAAAGAATAGTTGATGGGTTGAAGAAAAGTTCATCAGCAAAGTCTCTCTTAAAACCATCTGATTTTGGCCCTTCCTCTGTCTAGCATTAGTTCTTTTATCTTCCATAAGTCAGCAGCAGCCAAAAGAGAACTGATCCATCCTAGAGAAAGCCCTGAGGCCCTGTGTCCTGGCCAGTGCTCTGTAGAGGCCCCAGCTTTATACCCTGATCTCGCCTCTTGCTGTCCTCAAACTTAAAGAAAGGACGTTGCCCCTTTGTCAGATACAGTCAGCTTGTCCTTCTCCAGTGCCCTCCAGGGAGTTCCTGGGCAACCTGCTTCTCGAGTGCACTTGTCCACAGCCAAAGGCCCTTGGCCAGGACCTTTTGCAAAGCAAGAGTCTAGGATGCTACCTCCCTTTGGAGAAGGTGAAATTACAAAAGCTGGTTATACCTTAGAAAATCATTTGACCTCATGATGTCTCCATTTTCTCATCTGTAAAAGGAGCTTAACGGCGCAGCACCTGTAGCACAGTGGCTATGGCACTGGCACATGCACCGAGGGTGGTGGGTTGGAACCCGGCCCAGGCCAGCTAAACAACAATGACAACTGCAACAAAAATATAGCCAGGAGTTGTGGTGGGCACCTGTAGTCCCAGCTACTTGGGAGGCTGAGGCAAGAGAATCGCTTAAGCCCAAGAGTTTGAAGTTGCTGTGAGCTGTGATGCCACAGCACTCTACTGAGGGTGACATAGTAAGACTCTGTCTCAAAATAAATAAATAAATAAACAAATAACAGGACTTTATTGACACTCCCCCTTTTATAGACTCGTGATGAGGATTTTCAGAGAGGTTTGTGTATGGAAGGTGCATACTTAGCATAGTGCCTGGTATATAGTAAGTGCTCAGTAAATGCTCACTATCATATTGTCAACTGTCAATTAGAATCTCTCAGCCCTAAATAATCCCCCCTGAGCAGTTCAGAAATTTCCAACTCTGATTTCCTAGGGCCACTGGATCATAGAGATAATCTCTTGCTTGGTTTCTTTCACCTCCTTTCATAAAAGAGCAGTCTGAAATTCCATCAACATCTAATCCACTTCTATAACCCAACCAGCCAATCCCAAGTGTAGAACCGTAATCCAATCAGGCGATTAAATCTAAATTCCTCCCTTCTGATCACCAGGATCCCAGTGCATACAATTAACCCTTCTCCTCCAGAAATTGTGTCAATCCCCTAAACACCTCCCTTCACCCCTTCACCCTCCAGCCAGGAGCTAACACTTCCCCTCACCCAAACTTGGGCATTCACTGTGATCAACACACAAAACGGTAAGCTTTCAGCTTAGGCTCTCTCTTTGAAAACTGAAACAAGAAAAAGAGCTGAAAAAAGCAGACCTCTTGGGTGGCACCTGTGACTCAAGGAGTAGGGCACCGGCCCCACATACTGGATGTGGCAGGTTCAAACCCGGCCCCAGCCAAAAACTGTAAAAAAAAAAAAAAAACAACCAGACCTCTCAATCTCTGTGAAATTGTAAGTGAAAACCCAAAATAAATTGTATAGATAATGATAGCATATTATAACATATTATATAATATAATGACTATGTATATCACCTATATGTAGGTGTTGCAAATTTCCATATGTATTTTTTTCTTTATCTATCTATCTATCACCTAAAGGCTAAGAGAAAGCTTGTTACAATCAAGAGTGAAACGGAGAAACTTGCTCAGCCTTTGCATGATCAGAAGAAACCAGAAGGATAGCCCTGAGGAGGGTCGTGCTTTCTCTGAAGCAGCTGCTTACGACCAGAATGAGATGTGACTATAGGTGGAGGTTGGGAAAAGATTTGTTAAGCAACTGTTTACAGATTTGGGGGTTAAATTATTTCACACAGCCTGAAAAACATTGGGCTCTTAAAAAAAAAACAAACTATCACCTATCATTCTATCTATCCGATAAAATCTATGGTGCCCTTCAACTCCTACTGTTTGGATTAACACTAATTAAGAGCTTACTTGCTGAGCTAAGGAGCCCACTCACCTTTAAAGCATCCCTAGGAGTTAGGTACTAGTTTCAACCCCATTTGGCTGAGGTGGCAAATGAAGAACAGAGCAGTCTAGCGACTTGCTGGAGGTCACACAGCCGTTAGGAGCCAAGAGTCTGTACTGAAACTGGAATCTAATTCCAGAGCCCGTGTTTGTTAAGCACTGAGCTCTACTGCCTCCCTGTGGCGGTTTTTATAGAAACTTTCACCAGCTTTCAGAAAGCCCAGCGGAGCCCAGCGGACCCCACCGGGAACACACAGCACTCAGTACCCTCTGTGTCATGTCTCATAGCAAAGCCCGTTCCCCGTGTTCAACATGCATAAAATATTAACCCATTATGAAAAGCAAATGCTTTATTGGGTTTGTGTGTGTGTGTGTGTTCTATGTAGAAGTCCAATGACTTCCACTTTCTCTCATTCTAGACCATTATAAGGAAAACATCTTCTCTCACCTTCTCATTTAAGCCAAAAGAATTTACTCACTGTCCACTCACAATACATGTTGGAAGTCATGTAAGGAGCCCTGGGGTTGAGTCTAATGCAGGAAATCTGATAATGCTTTTGGCCCATTTTAGGGGGGATTTGTTTTAACACCTAGCTAGAGTGGGTTATATCTCTAAAGATTTAGAAACATGTTCTTCATGTCAATGTTTTTTAGGTAGAGATGAAGCATTAATTTTTTTCTCCTATTAAAATTTGCAAAGTTTAAAGCAAAATTTTTTGGCCTGTCATTGGTTTGTTGTTTATTGGGTGAGGTGTGTGGTGGCCGGTGTCACCACAGGCAGCTGAGTGGACAGGGGAGGAGGAATCCAGGGGACAGGGTAGGTTTGATCTAATGGGATTAAGAGCAAATGGGGCCCTTTTAATTAGATTAGAACCAAGTTGGCTGAGTCTAGGTGGAATGGATTGAATTAAAGTTGGGGCATCTGGTTCCTTACTAGTTACCAGGTAATGTACAGGGTGATGAAAATGGTCCCCCCAAAGGCAAAGAAGATGGTAGGACTGATGATCCACGGATGGGATCCTGAGGCCCAGAATAGGTGTTAGGATAAGACATATACTTACGAATAAATAAAATAAAAACATTAAAAGGACAGACGTACTGTATTTCCTTTAGCTTTTCCAGAAGTCTCTGTCTCTGAGTCAAGGCTTTCAGCATGAACTTGGCTGAGAACTTGTTCACGTCCTGGGAGGTGAAGACCGCTGCCAACAGCATATGGCTGATTTTGACTGAGCACTTCCTCCCTGCTGGGCCTGGTTCTAATCATTGTACCTGAAGCAATGGAACCCTCATAGTGACTCCATGAAGTCAGGAATATTTTCCACATTTACAGATGTGGAAACTGAGGTAAAAAAAGGTTAAATTGGCTGGGCACAGTGGCTCACGCCTGTAATCCTAGCACTTTGGGAGGCCAAGGTGTGTGGATTGCCTGAGCTCATGAGTTCGAGACCAGCCTGAGCTAGAGCGAGACCCTCATCTCTAAAAATAGCCACGTGTTGTGGCAGGCACCTGTAGTCCCAGCTACTAGGGAAGCTGAGGCAAGAGAATCACTTGAGCCCAAGAGTTACAGGTTGCTGTGAGCTATGACACCACGGTACTCTACCAGGGGTGACAAAGTGAGACTTACCCAATATTCCAGCAACGGAGTGGCCAAACTGGAGCCCTAAGTTGATAGCCCCAGCCACTATGTCAGACACCCCCGGAGATGTCACTGTTGGGAATTTCTCCTTCCTGGACTAAGAAGGTAGACTGAAAATCAAGGCTCAGTGCCAGTGTGCCTCCAGTTAGCTGTGGAACGCTGGACCTTTCCCTTCTCTCTGCCTCAGTTTACCCATTTTAGAAGGAAGGTGCAAAATTAAATGATCATTGATATTCCTTCCAGCTCTGACTTCGTGACTAACATATGCCTTGAATTGACAAAGTTGTCCCATGTTTTCATTGGCACCATCATGAAGGTGATCAGTGCCTATCTGCTGGGACAGTAAGCATGTGTGTGTGGAGGGGGTCGGTGATCAGCTTGTGAATGGCTCTTTATGCACATCACGTGCCTGGCAACAGTCTAAGTATTGTGGTGAATACAAATAGTCAAGCCAAAGCCTGGATATGCAGATATCCTCTTCTCCCCAGACACACCTCTGTGCTACATTTCCCAGGGAAGTTAGATGGTGCCATGTAACCAAGCTCTAGCCAGTAAAATGCAGGCGGAAGTGATACATGTGACCTCCAGGCCTGGCCCATAAGAACCTACCTGTGATCATCTGTTCTCTCTCCCTTCCATGGGTACTTGGCCAGACACAGAGACCCTAGAGGACAGTGGCCCCACTGGATGGAAGAAGCCTGAGTCCCTGGAGGAGCCCCCAACCCAGCCTATGCTGGAATATGATATGGGCAAGAACAAACTCTTTTTGGGCAAAGCCATTGAGATTTCAGGGCTGTTTGGTCTATAAACAAGGCTTTTTTAAATAAGAAAACAAGTAAATTCACCGCAAAATTAAAGTAAAGAGATACAGTGAGGGCGATGCCTGTGGCTCAGTGAGTAGGGCGCCGGCCCCATATACCAAGGGTGGCAGGTTCAAACCTGGCCCTGGCCAAACTGCAACAAAAAAATAACCGGGCGTTGTGGCAGGTGCCTGTAGTCCCAGCTACTCAGGAGGCTGAGGCAAGAGAACGCCTAGGCCCAGGAGTTGGAGGTTGCTGTGAGCTGTGTGACGCCACTGCACTCTACTGAGGGCGATAAATTGAGACTCTGTCTCTACAAAAAAAAAAAGAGAGAGAGAGAGAATGATTAGGAAAAGAGCTGAATGGCTGGGTGCGGTGGCTCACACCTGTAATCCCAGCAATCTGGGAAGCTGAGGTAGGTGGATTGCCTGAGCTCACAGGTTCAAGACCAGCCTGAGCCAGACCCAGACCCCTGCCTGTAAATATAACTGGGCATTGTGGCAGGCACCTGTAATCCAAGCTACTTGGGAGGGTGAGGCAAGAAGAGCACTTGAACCCAAGAGTTTGAGGTTGCTGTGAGCTGTGACCCCACAGCACTCTACCAAAGGCACCAAAGTGAGACTCCATCTCAAAAACAAAACAAAACAAAACAGACCTGGGGTTGCTGAGATGACAAGAGGGGGACAGGAGAGAAAGAGCAGGCAGGCCAGCGTCCAAAGTGCTGTGCGCTATCCAAGTTTACTATTTATTAGGCAGAGAGGGAGAAGCAGCAGAGGCGACATGGTTTTTGTTAACACCAGGTTCACTTTTGCCTTTTCTTTTTGGAGACAGAGTCTCATTTTTGTCGCCCTCTGTAGAGTAAAATGGTGTCACAGCTCACAGCAACCTCAAACTCTTAGGTTTAAGAGATTGTCCTGCCTCAGCCTCCCAAGTAGCTGGGACTACAGGCACCCACCATAACGCCCAGCTAGGTTTTCAGAGACAGGGTCTCACTCTTGCTCAGGCTGGTCTCAAACTCCTGAGCTCAAACGATCCACCTGCCGAGGCTTCCCAGAGTGCTGGGATTACAGGCGTGAGCCACCTCCCCTGGCCACTTTTGTCTTTTAAAAGTAAATTGGTTTCACATTCTTCTTTCTCCCAAACCAGCTCAGAGTCACTGCCTCTACTTTCCACATCCTGGTCCATCTCAGGCTCACGGTCTCCAGAACTAAGACAAAATATTTTTGTTGTCAAATCTGCCCACTTTGAGCAACTTTGTTACAGGAGCCCCAGGAGGCAGGATGCAAATATGCTTGTCCTGTCACTGGAGTCTACCCAGTCCTTCTGATTTAATTAGCAAGTAAACTGTGACTTACCACTGGCCCTGCTGCTGCAAGTCAGCCACCCAGGGAAAGAGCGCCTCTTCCCAGGGACCACTGGTTACCTGCATTTATAACACTAACCAGGTGAGCAAGGTCTCAGGCATTTATAACACTAATCAGGTGAGATCTGGGTGGCTGTTTCCTTTCAAACACCCACAGGGCATCTGGATGAGGCACCAGGACACAGATGCTGCCCTTACGCTGCCCACAGTCAGCAGACACTTCCCCCCAGTGAGTGAGGAGGAAGAGGCTGCCTAGGGGTGTCTAGGAGGCTTCCTGGGTGAGGTGAAGGTTTGCCAGGTTTTCTCAAGAAAGGATGGTGTTTTGTTTTGTTTTGTTGAGACAGGGTTTGGCTCTGTTGCCCAGGCTAGAGTACAGTGGCACCATCATAGCTCACTGCAGCCTCCTGGGCTCTAGCAATCCTCCTGACTCAGCCTCCCATGTAGCTATGACTTACAGACATATACCACCAATTTTTTTTTTTCTGTTTTTAGTAGGGATGGGATCTTGCTCTTGCTCAGCTTGTCTTGAACTCCTGGCCTCAAACGATCCTCACATCTTGGCCTCTCAAAGTGCTAGGATTATAGACGTGAGCCACCACGCTAGGCCAAGAGGACAGTTTTTTAAGTTCGCAAAAGGAAAGGTTGAATTAAATTCTGTGATATCTTTTAATTGGCTGAATTTCCCTGTGGCTGCTCCGTCTCCCTGGCAGCTGGGCCTTGAGGAGGGAGGAAATAAATAGCCGCTCTCTGAATAGGCTCTGTCAGAGAAATGTGAATGCCTCACTCCATTCACTGCAGAAAAAAACAGGATCTCAAAACTCTGGGGCTCAACCAGGAACTATGCAAGTAGTTCCTTCTCCAGAAAGGCCACTCACGAGATGAGCAAGGCATCTGATCCCAGAAACATATGGGGCAGTGTTGGCCACAGTATCCCAGGGTTAGGAAACTGTGATCACCCATGGAGGCATCTACAGTAAGGCTGAGCCCAGAAACACATGAGAGGCTCAGGGTGCTGCCATGAGCTTAGAATCTAAGATCATCCTAGATTCTTGCACAAGGGCCTAAATGACCCGTTAAAATGCAGCTATCTGAGCTCCACTGTTATGCTGAAGCAAACCAAGGAGGCAATTAATCCTTTATTAAAAGGATTTGTTCTGTAAAATTTGGATTCAGTCAAAAGGTCACAGCGAAGGATCCAGAAGGCCACAGTTGGCCCCAAGGCTGCAGATTCCCACCCCTGACGTAGATCCTAGATCTCAATGGGCTAAAAAGTCACCCATATAAAACTGGGGGCTAAGAGAGAGGATACAAGCTAACCCTAAATCACTTTTGAACTTTTATTTTTATTTATATATTTATTTTGAGACACAGTGTTGCCCTTGGTAGAGCACTGTGGCATCACAGCTCACAGCAACTCAAACTCTTGGGCTCAAGTAATTCTCTTTCCTCAGCCTCCTGTGTAGCTGGGACTACAGGCTCCCGTGACAATACCTAGCTATTTTTAGAGAAGGGGTGTCACTTTTGCTCAGGTTGGTCTCGAACTCCTTGGCCTCCCAGAGTGTTGGGATTATAGGTGTGAGCCATCGCACCTAGCCATACTTTTGAACTTTTAAAAGTATGTTTAAAAGGGTTAAAGTATGGTTAAAAGGGTTTTTCACCTTTCACATCATTGACATTTTGGATCAGATAATTCCATTTTGGGGGCTGTTCTGTGTATTATGGGATGCTTATCAGCAACCCCAATCTCCACAAATCTCCACCCACTAGATGACAGTAGCATCCCCCTCCCCCAGATGTGACAACTAAACATGCCTCCAGATTTTGTCAAATGTCACTTTGGAGGGAGAGGGGGCAATATCTCCTACTGAGAACTGCTTTGGATAAAAGTATAAAATCTTAAAATTGTCAAGGGTTTTTTTGTTTTGTTTTGCTTTTTGCATTACCTGAAATCTTACACAAAGGCCCCAATGACCCAGTTACAATACCAATATCTGAGCCCCACTGTTGGACTGAGACAAACCAAGGAGGCAATTAATTACACGCTGCCTAACTCGCCTCTTCTTACAGTTTCAATTGCAGCCGCCTGGCTTCCCTCCCTCCACTCTGTTTGAATGGTTGCCGTCAAGGGCAAAAACAGCGGCTGGTCCACCTCAGAGTTGGCTGTGTTTCAACAAGGGCCAGGAGGACTTTCATGGGGCTTTCCAAGCTTAATTAGCTCATGTTTGTAAAGTTCCTTAGGAAGCTCAGGCCAGGATGCTATGGGAAGTCCAAGTGACTAGGATTCTCGCCACACTCTTAAAAAGAACATTCCTGCATTAAAAGGCTGATGGAGCCAGAGAAAAAGCTCCTAGGAGCTGTGTGTGTGTGTGTGTGTGTGTGTGTGTGTGTGTGTGTGTGAATAGAGAAGTTCATTGTG